>VZTO01029204.1:0-12807 GCA_013400615.1 Syrrhaptes paradoxus
CCTGGAGCAAAGCGAAACCAAAGAGATCTGTTTCCTTTTAGCCCATTGCCTGCTCCCACTCCACGGTACAAGCTCACCTATCTTGCTGTGACACCGCCAGCTGATGTAGCCTATGGGGGTCCATCTGTGTGTGAACTGTGAGTCTTCTGGAAAAGTGGTTGCTCCTTTCCTACTGGTGAATGGGACTGGTTAGGGAGATTTTGACAAGATACCAACTTCTTCAAAAGATGTGTCACTCTTGAAAGTAATTTTTAGAGGAAAGGAAAGAAAAAAATAATTAAAATCAACTCTAGCTACTGACTCAGGTCTTTGTTAAACCGAGACTTGGAAACCCTTTTGTTATATTTCACTGTGCTGCACAAACAAATCCAAGAGTGAAGATCTCTCAGGTCTCTTCAAAACCAAACGAGGACTAAGTCCTAAACCTGTTGTGTGACAGGTTCTTTATTTACCCATAGAATTTGTAGGATCTTCAGATGACTTGGATGGCTTTATACAATGACTTTTTGTAGACATAGCAACCCATTCACGTGTGGCCTTGATGCTGAGCAACCCTGTACTCTTGAGGGTGAGTTCACTCCTGGGCTCGAGCCATGGCTCTCTTTACCCCAGGACAATCCCTGAGCAGACAGTTCCTTCGAACAGACTTCCTCATTGTGCTACACAACTGCACTCGTGGCAAGGGAAATGCTGGTGATTTGAAACATTTTTTTTTTTTCCAAGAAAAACACTGATTCAAGCTCATCGGCTTGGAATTAACTCATTTCAGGACATGAAGGCTGGAGCAAAGCAAAGATCAGAATTAACAAAAAATCATTGACACAGGGGTGATTCCTGCTGAAACAAACTAAACATTCAAACTCTCAGAAACTGTTTGAAATAAAATCTACAACAATCTGGGCCAGGGTTGGCAGCAAAAAGGTATTTCAGACCTTCAACAATGGTTTTTCCATGATCTTACAAGGGGTTCATTGTCCAATAAGCACTATTATGCATTCAAACAAGGATTACTCTTCCAAGCCTAAAATGCATTGTTCTTTTGTTATATGCACTTTCTGTCCATGAAGTCATGGCAAGGCGCTGAGGCTTCAGACTAACAGCAAACACTGGCTGTGATGTGATATTTCCACTTGGCTCCCCTCCCAATGGCTCCTGCTAGAGCCATTGTTCTCAACGACGGCCATCCATAAAAAAGTGACAACAGCAAAGCACCTACTTCCCGAGTCACTCGCTAAGTCCTACACATTTGGCATCTGCATCTCAAAATGGTGAACTGGTGTTCCCAAAACACTCCTGCATTTTTCAGAATTGTTGTGACCCTTTCACTAGGAGCAGTTTTTCTCATTACTACAACTCTGGTAGTAATTAATACTCTTCACGTCAGCCTGGGATGTTTCAAAATGCTCGGAGTGGTTGGGAGTTTATGTTCTACCAGCCCAACTCCTATAAAAAAACCCCAGCTTATCTCTAAAAAAACTATTTAGCCCTGCTCCAACGTCACTTTATTCATCTTTTGAGTGCTCCTAACAGAAAGTAACAAAATCTACTGCTTCATTTGGCACTGGAGCAAAGTCTTGAGCGTGCGTAAGCCGCCAGGGAGCCCGCTGGGCTGTGCCAGCTTTCACCAGCTGAGCATCGTACCAGCAATGGTTTCAGTGTTCCTGGACTTCCAACCCCCTGATGTTTGCTTCAAGTTTCAGACTGAAAGCTCACAAGAAACTCAACATAAAACTCAGACTGTAAATTTGACTTTTCCTTGGTCTCCAATCAGAACCATAAATCAAGCCCAGATTTGCTTTGAACTTGGTCGCGCTTGCCCCAGAAAGTTCAGGAACTTTAATGATCCTTTGGGACAGAGTCAAGCCCATTTTAGAGCATTTACAAAGAAAACATCAAACTGGATGAATTTTATGTGGTTTTGCTACATGCCTTTGGCACAACTCTGGCAAACCCTGACAAGGATCCAATTCAAGAGAAAATAAAGATAAACTGGGCATTAGCCTGATGTCATCGGACAAACAAGCAAACAAACAAGCTGAAAACATCTTCAGGATTTCTTCGGTTTCATTTTGTTAGAATTTTATCAGCATAACGGGACTGGTTCTGCTTTCCTCTGCAATGATGTAAATTGGGAGTAAAGCCATGCTTCAGCTGCGATGGTTATCAGGCTCAGATAAAGCTTTTCAGATCTTTTCTCCGTGGGCTTGAAATGTCTGGCCAAATACGGTTTTGGATCCAAGTTAATAGTCTCTCTGTGAAAATGCTGGAGAGCCCCAAAGGCATCTGTACTACTTTGCTGCGCTGGGACAGAGAAGGGTTTGAAATACAGCTTTTCCCTTTAAACAGGTTCTGCTGCCACTTCTCAGGTGATGCTCATTGGTTTCAACCAGAGAAAACCTGAAGCAATCAAAGTAAATCTCCGATCTGCCCAGATCTGTTCTCTAAAAAGTCGCCGACGTTTCTTCTAAACATTCTCAATGCAGCTAACCATTTTATGTTAATGTTGAGACAAAACAAGAGATAGAATGTATTTTTTTGTGGTTTATAAATACACGTCGTGTCCAAAAATCTTACAGCGTGTTTAAAAGAGGCTTGCCAAGTGTTCATAGCACTTATCTTAAAATGTGCCTGTAGACTTCAGAAAAATTCTAAATTTATACAAACACATACATAGCTTTATACAGTTCCAAGTCAGGTGGGACCTTATAATAATCCTGTCTAACCTCCTTTTATTGTTAGGTGACTTCTAAATTTGTTTTTCTTTCTTTAAGCTGCAGTATCACTGAATTCTGCATAGAAGGGCTGTACTGAAATCAGCAGCTTGGTATCCGGGTGCGGATATTGTTAGTGAGCTGGGTCACGCTTCTCCTTTCTGTTTTGCCTTAAGCGTTCGTACCTAGAAGTGTTAATGTGTTCATAGAACAGCAATCAGTAATGAGCCCAAGTTTCTGGAACCCTTTATGAAACATGAAGCTCATGACATGATACCCTGGTTCATAACACAAAACATATTATTTCCCTTTACGATGTCAGAGGGCATATTTAAGAGTAGCTACCGTAGCATTATTCACAAATGAAGTGGTGGAAAACCTAGATCACCAGAGTTCACATCTTTATAATGTTTGAACCTATAAAACCCAGGGGTTGTGTACCTCTCTACCCTAATATCCAAGCATAATCTAAATTATAGCAATAGAAATACTGATGTCTCTGGTGGATTTAGCAGAAATTCTCATTTCCTGTATCTCATGGGTAACTATGGCTCTTTGAGTGATTTGATTGATTTATTAATTATGAAGCTTTCATCTGTTCATTTTTAGCTTTGTATGTATTTCAACAATTTTTTTTTTTTCATTGTGTTTTCTTGGCTTTCTGCATTGTTTAGGGTACCAGGCTTTGGTGGTGTCACCCCACAAATGACTGGTGGGAATTGGTGGCGATCCTTGGGTTTCAGTGGACGTTTGTAGACCTCAAATCTTATAAGAATGGTCAAGAAGAGTCATGTATAAACTAGTCACCAACTCATAAATCTGCCGAGAATTGCTTGCAATCACAGTTAAGGCTGGAGGGGAACTTCATGTAACAAAATCTTTATATTAACATGTAGATAAGGGATACAGGGAATTGGCATCAAAATGCAATATTTCCATTTAAGTTTCTCCTCTGAAGAGGGGAATGTTTTTTCAGTGAAAAATAAGGTTTAAAGGAAACAATCTGTTCTTAAATTTAACACAAGGAAATTAAGCCCTGAATATGAAGATATGCGAATAACTTTGTTTATGCAAACATTTCCATTGATTTCAACAAAGATCTTCACACGGGGGAATTACACACATGGATAATTGCTCATAAGACCAGGTAATCTAGGTTAGTTAATGAAATAAGGGTACTAAGTAATTTTCTAATCTATATTGTTCTTTTTGACTGCCAAAGTACTGGCTATATTTATTTTTTATAATCCTGATAAGGAAACATTCCTAAAACGTTAGCAAAAAAAAAGTCCAGCTTGAGTGAAAGGACAAAGTGAAACAAACATCTTTCAGCCTCCCTCCACTGTTGCCGATCTTTAAATAGCAAACTTGATCTTCTGTCAAAGCAGATTTTTGGGTGGTTATACAGCAAGTAGCTTGACAAGATCGGACTGGAAAATCCTTCAAGGCCCTTAATCGGCATTCTCTGCCTCTTGCTTTGAGCTCTTCCCCTGCTCTTGCCTTTGGAAGAAGTCATGCTTGAGAACGTTTAATCCACTGCAGCCCTTAGCACCGTCCCTCGGGGAGCTCGCTCATGCTTGTTATCGTATGTTGGCCATGTCAGAGGTTAGAGGGTATAACGTGCAGTGTAAGCCAATCGCTGGATCCTCGCTCGGCCGAGACTTATCTACCATCGCAGCCAAGGCTGGCGGGGCAGGATGGAGATGGAGCAAACTCTTTCTATTAGCATGTAGTTTATAGATGGGGAGCAAAGTCACGCACTGCCTTCTAAATATGGCCAGAATTTGTTTGAAACTTTATAAGATGTTTTCCATTCCCGGGTGTTGACTTTGTAAATGATACCTTCAAAAGCTTTAACAGGCGTGAGAAATTTAAATATACAACCCCCTTCGACCTGAAAAAGGAAAACAGTATATTTTAAACAATTGTGCAGAGAAAGACAATGGCAGAACTGAGAAGGAGCTTGGTTGGATCTCTGGAAGCAGTCACCCCGAAGAGAGGAAAGTTAACAATACTTGCCTCTCTGAAAGAAAATGTTTCTGGGATCAGAGCTCTGGGTAATGTGAACCACACAGATATGGGATAGCCCAGGGGGCCTTGAGGAAGTTCAGATCTATTCTGAAAAGGTCACGCTACTGGGCTTCATTTTTATATTGTTACAGAGCAACCTACTCCTCCACTTCAAAACCAGCTATTCTTCTTCATATAGCTCCTCAGTGAAAGAAGTTTGAAAAAAGAGCATGCTGAATGGTTTCCAAAGGGTGTAACTGTTGTTTAATCTCTGCTTTTGACTCTCTAGATACTAATTGCTTCATTCCCATTTACCATGGGGGAAATATTACATTTGAGAAATACAGGTCTTCCAAAGATGTTTGCTGAATATGGGTAATTTGCCATGGCAACGTGCTGATGTAGAGTGTAGGACTGTCACTTTCCTTTTCATGGTTTATCCATGTAGAGCAGTAGCAGGGTAACCACCGTCTTGTAGGAGAAGCCTTCTTCCCTATTGCCTTTAACTTGTGAAGTGGTGAGACCATTGATCACGCTGTTGATAAAGCAGCTTAGGCTGTGACAAGCAATTGGCTGGGCTCACAGTTTGCAGTGAGAAATCAAGGCTTTTGGAACACTTAATGCTTGTACTTAAAATAGCAAAAATTCCCTTTGTGGAAGAGATCTTACGGTCTATGTTCCTTAAATAGACCAACAGTCGAGAAAATAAAACCCATTTTACAGACAGCCAAAATGAGGGAAAAATAAACTCAGCAGTTGCTCTGTAAATTAGTGACAAAGTCACAGACTGAAGCTAAATGACCTGATTCTGAATGGGCTAATTTCACTGCTAATCCACATTGCTCGTCTATGTGCTGGGAAAGACAGGGATAAACCAAAATTCCTACCTCTGAAACTGTGCTGGCTCCTAGAAACGAGCAGTCCAGAACCTGAAATGATTTCAAATGGTTTCACGGATGGCTAACTTTTTTGTTGCACATAGTCTAAATGTGTTAGAGTACATAACAGGGAAAATACAGAATGACAGTCATTAGTGTTACTCTTCTGACAAGCACTCATGTGGTCCTTCAATTTGCCGAGATAAGGAGGGAAGGAATAACACCCAACACAAACAAACACCGAGACTAGCTGCAATTGCTCATCATCTACCCTGGACCTAATCCACCTCTGCTCTGAACAGCTACAGAAATGAGCACCGCACACCTTAAATGAAAAATGAGGAGCCAAAGGGTCTGACTTCAAAGACAAAGAGTCAATGCTACATTAAAATAATGGAATTGTGCTGTGAATGTATATTTCATTGCCTCCGCAAATATATACTTCACCAATCATCATGAAGACTAGAAAAACTCGGCGTGATTTATTCAAGCTTTTATTAACTTGTCCTACACTTAACGCTGACAGCTTGGTGATTTTTTCCAAGATCCAGTGGCTTCTTCTTGAAAAGAAGTCAAGTAGGCTCATGTGTAAAACATTAACTGTGTACGTATCCCAGAATTTAACCACTATTAGCTAATGACCAGAGCAAGGCAATCTTTTGTTGGCAAATAAACTGGTCACCAAAAAGTGCAGTTTTGGAGAGATCAAAACAACTGGAAAATATTGTTCCAGGTCAAATAAAATATTTTGGAAACACCACCATTGATCATTTTAACATTTTAAATTCTTGCATTTTGGGGGAGTGGTCAAAAAGGCAAGGTCTCTAAAACTCAGTTGGAAGAAGGAGATATCCAGTATTTCAGAAAAAATAACAGATGTTTCACATGCATTGTGAAAGCTTGCTCGAAGTGCCCCTCTTGGGAACAGTAATCAATACTTTTGTGTCTGGATGTCTGTTAACAGGGATGACTTGGGTCCCATGAGCACCACTGTGTGTTAGCTTTCCATAAATTATTTCTCTTAACTAATTTCCAAACAAGATTATTTTCTGCTGAAGGAGAGAAGCGGCACATGTGCTGTTGAATGAGACTTTTTCTTCCCAAAGCTTGTGGAGAAGAATCTCAAAAATGAACATCTGAAGTTCAACTTCTCTCATTAATTCATATTTAGACTCTGGGCTTTTTTTTGCAAAAAAAACATGTTTAAATGCCAATTTTAGGGAAGTGCTTTATGTTTGCAAGTTGGGAGCATCTCAGTCGAGAGGACTGAGCAGGTGCCCGAACTCTGGGCACATGCTGAAATGCTTTGCTGCTTTCTGACCCCAAATGAGCGGGCTGACAAGCAGCTATATTCAGGGTGGTCTTAAATCTTTCACTAGGAGCTGGTTTAAATCAGAGGGAGGGATGAGGCTGGGGAACATAAGTGTTCTCTGGGGCCCATTTCGGTTTTTATGAGGTAGGTATTCCAGCCAGAAGAAAAAGGGCTAAGATCAAGCCAGTCATCTTCCAGGTGAGACTCCATCCTTTAAAACCCTTCTGTGGGGGCCCTTAATAACTTTGCCATGTGTAAACATGCCTGATGCTTTTCTTATGAGCTCAGAGTGACAACCAGAGCAAGAAGAGAGTGGCGGCTCAACACTTTTTGACGTCAGTTCTTATAAACTTAAGTAGTTGATAACCATGACGCTTAAGAAACTGGGTATCACGTATCCTTAGAGAGCCACATGAAACACCACAATAGGTTTCAGAGCTACCTCACCCCACTGTTAAAGCTCTGAGTTTACCCAGGATTTTTTTTTTTTTTTTGTGGGCTGTAATGACCGAAGCACAATTTAACCCTTTAACCTCTCAGCACACGGTTCACATTTCAGTCCAACAGAGGACACACACCAAGTGGCTCATGTTTATTTTCCAATTGTCATTTTCAGTTTACCTTGAAGAACCTGATCTTTAAGTTGGTAACAAATAGCTACTGAAACCAGCTGAGGATTTTTTTTTTTCCAGCTATAAACCAGTCAGGCCCAAGAAAGACCCCATGAGACTTGAGAACATTTGCTTCTCATGTCAGCTGAGAAGCTTCCCAAAGCAGCAGAAGACGAAGTATGTCAGATGGCTTGTGTGTCCCTGCTTTGCTCTGTCTGTGCTGGGTCATCAGGGGATATAAAATGTTTCAGACTCGGCTAAATTAATTTTCAGGCAGAAAGAAAATTTTATTAATGGCACTCTCACTTATCTGTGCCGTTGCATCCTGACCCAATGGACATCAAAGCTGGTGAAGAGATGGTCATTTATTGTCCTTAGCAAACCTCAGGGAAGGTATTTAAATTCTTTAATGCCATTTCAGGAACCTTACTTTAGCAGCTTGACCTTACAAATGGGTAAATTGGTTGGTAACTTCTCGATTCAAATAGACATGCTGGTTTAAACCCATGAGCACAGATTCTCAAGTGTGGATTAAGACAGTTTTTGGAGATAGTACACCCACAGTTCTGCCCAGAGAGCAGGTGGGTGTCACACTTTCAAAAGTCTGGGTTTTTTTCTGTACTCAAAAGTCCCAGTTAACCTACCTGAAAACAGAAATACCCACTATGACAGATTATAACCATCTAGGATATTAGATGAGCATTTAACTGGACCAAAATAAAGTAGATTTTGTACACAATGCACATTGGCCTCTGACAAGTAGCAGCACGTCAGGAAAATCTCTGTTATGGAGAAGATGCTCTTGTGTTGAGGGTGGTTATTTCACTGGCTGATGCCCACAGAGGAAAACGGTGGCAGTACCAGGAAGCAAAGCCATAGCATCTTGTTCCCATACAGTGGTCTCAGCCACAAGACCAGCCTTTCTCTGCTGGGTACCCGGTGCTCTCCAAGCGTTCTGCAATGTTTGTTGTGATATGAAGCTCTTCCACAGAAAAAACTAAGAAATCCCCAAGGAATCTGTGTTTCCATGGCTCCAGAGTCCTGTCTCAATGTTAAAAACTTTGGAAACTCACTCTGGATTAAAAACATGAATGTAATGAGAAGGAAAGGTGTAGCACTATACAAACAGAGCAATGTGCTATGCATTAAAATAATTTGGATGTATTTATACTCAGAGATTTACAGATGCGGTCAGAGCAAGTGGCGGTGTTCCATTATTAGGGAAATAAATATTCATGTCTGTGTTTGTGTCATGCTCAGAATGTGGTTCACAAAAAAAAGTGCCTCTAGGCAAGTCTGATTTAATCTAGAGAACGTGTTTACATGGATGGTGAAAGATAACTTTGCAAGTAAGCCTGAAACCAAGCAGTCTCATATCCGAATGCCCTATTTATGAGACAGAACAACCCCGGACACAATTTTCCACACATAAACTCTCATCAGTTGTAAATCCCAAAACTACACTGAAAACATCCTTTACCATCGGATTTAATCAGACCCGAAGGCAGATCTTTCAAACCTGGTACTTCCCAGGCTTGGGGTCTTTTGCCTTTTGCTCTAATGTAAAATTAGAGTTTTATAAAATTCCCTCTTGGTGATTGACTGTTGGAAATGATTCCTTATTGCTTTCCCCCATCACACCATCCGCAGATGCTTGCATTTGGGATACAAATTTCTGTAGTCGGATACAAATAGACAAGTCAGACTTCCAATATTCACCCTGATGTCCTCTGTACTCCAATCATCCCTTCCCATAGAGGAAAACAACAGGATGCCAAAGAGGTGTGATAGCACAAGAACTGAACTGAGCTTGTAAAAACTTCATCCTTTGGGGGAAAAAGTTGCCATGACTGGTCACAGGGGAGATTTTCCTCTTTTCCAGATGCTTTGGTTTCACCGGGTAGGTCAGACCCAAAGCTTTCCAAGAGGTGCATGAGGTTTCAGCCACACAATCTGCTTTAAAGTCAAAGGGAGCCACGCAGCTAAGGCTTGGCCGGCCGCTACGGTATGTGGCCTTTCATAACGACGACATTTATTGGTTTGGTGAGCGCTATGAAACGCTCTTTGGGTGGGCTTGAACTTCCCCCACGAAAAAACAATTACAGATTCTGGGCTGGTAAACTCGGAGGCTTGCAAGGCTGCTCTGGGCTCTGCCTTCGAGTTGGCCAAACCTCTCAACCCTTCGTTGCGTAGCAGCGGTTGAACTCCGATAGCATCAAACGCGGGATGAGGTCACAGCTTCCGAAATCCCACTGATCCTTACCTAAACACCGCGCAAAAACCTTCAAACTCTCAAAATCGTATATAAAATATCATGCTTAATAAGGCTATTGTATCACAGCAGGGCCGGGATTTAAGCTGTCTAAATCCTGGTTATTTCCTTAGGCACCGATTATTTGGTTTTCCCTAATGCAGGATTCTGCACGCTGTTTGTACAGCACATTTATGGTGCTGCACCTCTAAGCAAATTCTTTCTTCTAAGGAGTGGAGCTGGAAGGTTTTATGCCCTTGAATTTCTACCCTTTTTTTTTGTGCACAAACAGTAGTTGTTTTGTGTTTAACTACTTTGCAATACATTAGAGGAGCTGCCAATGCACCCACATGTGTATTCACGTGCCTCTCAGTTTATTTGTTGTCATTATTTATCAGAAATTTCAGCCAATCCACATCTATGCCTTTGGCCTTTGCTTTTGAAATTCTGTCCCTGAGAAGCCCAGGAGAAATTTCTCATTTAAACCATCATGGCTAGTGTTTCACTACCCAGTTTTCACTCCAGAGCAAGACACACTGTGAGGCTCAAGCTTTAGTGTTCAATACACATCAGCTGAAGCATCAAAGCTCCCAAGGATGTGTTCACGTATCTCCTCTGGCAATGCTGGACATCAGGACAGCCTGATGTGAGAATAGAACAACTGCAACAACTACAGAAGGAGAGGGGATTATTTTATATTTATATATTTTGTATTATTTTTGACTGTTTCTTTGTATTTTCTGCATTTTAACTGACACAGAAAACTGAGCAAAACAATGTGAAAATAAACAGAGATTTTTATCCTTTCACCCTCAGCCTAACTCTTCTGTCAGCTGGGAAAAAATACCCCCTTTCCCACATCAGCCCCTGTAGGTTTCCATCTGTAATTTACTGCGGTGAAAAAATTATTCAGGTACTGTTGGGTCAACACAGGACTTATAAAGTAAATGAGAATGACTAATGTGACATTATACCCCCCCTGAACTCTTTCCAGTGGCCGTTTGCAAGCAGCTGAAGCCAATCCATCAGCGGATGTAACAGCATTTGTTTCTGAAACATCTGGTATATATCAATATGTAAATGAGTTCGGCCCAGAAGGAAACACACAAAGAGATTTTGATTTAAATGCCTCATGTTTTTGTTGTTGGTGTTGTTTCAAGGAACTGTAACCAGCCACCGCTCAACATTACCTTCCATTTTCTTGTTGACTTTTGCTATAATTCTATTTGAATATTCAAATATTAGGTCGCGATGATTATCCCGAGGAGTATTTTTAGCGTTATTTCTGGAATCAAAGTATTTTCTTACCAAAGGAATTTAAGCCTGTTGAATTCTGAATTAGACCTTAATTGTATCCCTTGTCAATCACTTCTAATCCAAGCGGCAGTTGGGGCGAGCAGACCTCACATGTTTTGGCAAGTCAATGGTCAAGTGACTTGGAAAACATCAAGGCAAGATGATACTGTGATTAAATAACCAGGAAGGGACTCGGTTCCCATTCTTTGAGGGAACTTTTTCCAAAATGTGCCAGACCGCCTTTCCAGAAGATGATAAATATATTTCTGATGCAAAAAATATTAAGGCTTCCATTTTAAATAGGGCTGAAAAATTCCTCCCTGGTCATGAATGCAGAGCGCTCAGCTTTTCTGAAAACTAGATCACTTGTTTTACCGCTTAAATATGGATTTGGGGGCTCCTCTTTGTCATATTCTTGACATGGAGGTTGAAAGGAAAGAACGAAGACACTCAGATGCTTGTGAAAAAAAGAAAGTAACCAAGATACATTAACCAATATTTCCATATATTGTTAGTTAGGACCTAGATGTGGGTTGAAAAATATTTTGCAACACAAAGATTTTAAAAGGATTTTATTTGACTTGAAATGTTTTTCCTTGTCTTTAAATATTTCCATCCAGCACTTTTAATCCGAGAGAACTTCTGAACTGAGCCAAAGCCTGGGAATCATAAAATGTAATACACAAAAAATTATTATTACAAGAGAAAAAAAAAAGGGTACTGACGAGCTGTTTTTCCTTATCTAGAGAGACTGAAATACGAAAAGGAAATAAACAGTTTTCTTGTTGAAGGCAGGCCCTGGAAATTACTCCTTGTGGATAGATTCCTGTGTCCACACCAGGCTCTGCAGAATCACTTGGAGTCAGGGGGAAGGGAGGAGGGAAGATGGGCACGAGCACTTGGAAGGGTTGGTGACCTAGAAAAGATTTTTAAAATTCCTTCGATTCTCACAATCAGATAAAGGCACGGACCAAAAAACGAGTGACTCATCTTCTCTTGTTCCCTTCTAATAGTTTCCTAATGAAGTAATTACTATGTACTCATTTGGAAACACAGAAAATAGAAGACAAGATGAGAAAAATCAAGGGAGGGAGGAGAAGCTTAATTAGCTGATCACTGCCTCCCCGTGGATCTCTTACCACCCTAATTCCCTACAAAGATTGTGCTAAAATTTTCCCCAAATCAGACTTTTCTACACATTTTACACATGCACATACGTAATTACCCACTAATTAGTATGACCACTGTAATATTTGTGTATCTGCCATGTAAAGGACCAGGTAAATTGTATAGGAAGAGGTAATTTCATCGTATCTATTGTTAGTCTAAGCTGGAAAATGAGACAAGTTTCCAGGTACACAAATCCAAAACAGAAGTGGCAAATTTAACATCTTTTACCCCAAACTATCACAGCTGCAGCAAAAAAGCCACCAAGAGCATGCTTGTACGAAACCTCCTGAAATAAGGTCTTCGTGAGCTGTCAGGACTGAATGGTTATAAAAAAAAAACAAAATTCAGCAATACATGAATTAACATAGCTGGGAACCTCTTGGGAAATTAAGCCCATGGGCCAAGAGTTCTTCCTCTGAACCACTCATGCAACTGGCCTGCGGTGTTGCTCCTGCTGACGATACATCATCTGTAGCTGACGGAGGAAGCGCTGGGCTTGCCAAGTGCGCAGATGCTGAAGATCCCCAGGAAACATGCTGTTTAGTGCCGGAAAATTTATCTGCGTGGT
>VZTO01029402.1:631-25098 GCA_013400615.1 Syrrhaptes paradoxus
ACCTCTCTTGACCTACTGACCACCCCCCTTCTGATACACCCCAGGATGCCATTGGCCTTCTTGGCCACGAGGGCACAGTGCTGGCTCATGGTCATCCTGCTGTCCACCAGGACCCCCAGGTCCCTCTCCCCTACACTACTCTCCAACAGGTCAGTACCCAACTTATACTGGAACCTGGAGTTGTTCTTACCCAGATGCAATACTCTACACTTGCTCTTGATAAATTTCATTACATTTGTCAAGACCTCAGATATTGTTTCCCAACCTGAAAGTCTGAACACTTTGGAGACTCATTACTCTTTTCTTTCCTCCTTCCTGCACCATGTATCAAACAACTAAAGACTGGAACCTATACGAGACTGAGTTGCCAGTAAAAACATCCTCTCTAAGTCCTAAAGGAATTTGGGATATTTTTCTCTGGACTGCTAAGACCCTCCAAAGCACAGTGATTGTACCAGTCTTGAAAATAAAAGCTGTGGACCAGGAAGTCTTGAATCATGAACAGGAAGCCCTGGCTGAACTGATAACTGCAACGCTACTTTAAAACAACCTGGTGAATATTGCAGTTCATCAGCCGACCAGCATGGCTTCTGCAAGGACAAGCTGAGCCTCTCCTATCATGTATTAGCTCATCTGCAGTAAACAGATGAATCAATCTGAAAATCCCTAGCATTTAAAACAATGCTTCTCAGAAAACTGAACAGGCACGTGGGTAAAATTTGGTCATAGATAAAAATTGCCCACAAGAGTGTAAAGCAAGAGTTCACTTGCAACAGGGCAAACTCAGCACATGGCTACAGGTGTCCTGGTGGGCAGAGAAGGAGGAGGGGAAGAGAAGAGGAAATATGCTGAAGACATCCATTTGCCCAGGTTAATTGAAACTATAAAAGCCTGTGAGGCACTTCAGATATGAAGTCAAAATAGTCTGAAGGGCTATAGAAAGAGCAATCAAAAGATTTGAGGAGTGGAAGAGACTGCAAGATGAAGAGACTCATGTGAGACTGACGGTAAAGATGAAGAGACCTGACAGAATGACTTGAGATAATATAAAACATGTCAGCTGAAGTAACAAAATTTCAGATGAACACATTATTTCTTTAATTTAACACAAAAGCAAAGTGACATGAGATGAAAATGAAAGACAACGGGTATAAACATCCCCAAAATACATGCTGTTTTTTCAGAACAACGCACGCCCCAGTTGCCACAACTGAGCAGGTGGGTTTTTTTCGTTCTGTCTACATACAAGGCCGCATCCATGGGTGTGTGACTTCTCGTTTCTCTCATGACACTAGAAGCAAAAGCTTCATGCACAGGAATGATTTTCATAAGGTAGCACTGGAAGTGATAATTTAGCCAGATTCCGGGAACAGCTGGCATTCACATGACTAATAGGCCCAGCAGGTACGTCAAGCGAAAAAAAACTTCTATGAGCCATCCCACTTTGAGATGTGATCCAACTGCCTAAGATTAGTGGAAAAAGAACACATACTATCAATTATGTTCTCCAAATGTACCTGATTCTGGGATCTTTTCACTTTCTTCTAGTATTAGATAGTTCTGGAAGCAAATAACTCAACTGATTTAACTAGTGGGCTGGGACTTTTGTCCCTAGCAAATGTCTGCAGTCAGATAGAGATGCCGTGCACATGCTACAGGAAGCCAAATAAATTCCCATTTTAAAAAACTTCTCTTTAGACAGTGAAAATACATGCAAACCTGATGGATAAGACTCCAGCAAAAGCACCCCCTTCGTGCATCTCCCTGGGGCCTCAGGAATTCCCACAGACCAAAGGTCCTAAACCCAGGAGGGCTCTGTTGTGACCAGGTGAAATTAGAAGCCCAGGTGCCAGGGCTGAAACACGTTTATTTTGCACATGCTGCTTAAATAGCATTGCATGCAGAAAAGTTAATGATTGCAATAATGTGTGCAAGCACAGGCCAACCAGATCTTCTGCTGAGAGTCTGGGATGAATGGCTCCCCTAACCTTACCCCACAGCTTTCAGCGTTTGATCTGCAAAGAGAAAATACTGCAGAGTGTTTGCAGGAGCTGCCAGCAGCAATGAGCACGGGGCAGAGCATGGACTCACAGCTGCGTTCAGTCCTTGCTATCCTGCAAGACTAACTCTGAAACCACCAGTGATGGTTATGCAGGAGTGGGAAAGCTGCCAAGTGGTTATATCCAGGCAAGAGAAAGTGAAAGTGTTACAGCTTAAGGCATTCGTTATGATGATGCTGTTTGCCTACCTCATTCAAATTTCCTTTTTTTCCCTTTACTAAACATTTTTCTTGTTACCCATCTGTCTCTTTTTTGAGAATGTTTTGAGAATGACTGTCCATCAGACAGTTTAGTCTGTTTTTCCCAGGTTCCTGGTTGCAAGCTCATGCTAGAGTGTCTGTAGCAATGCCCTTACACTTGAACCCTGCCCATCAAGTCCTGGCAGAAGGGTTACGTACACATGACTCTTATTCACTCCTTTGGAAAAGTTGGACAGGCGTCCAAGGACAGTCTTTGTCTCCATGAGGAGACACAATATCTCATTATGGTCTGGAAGGATCGTTCTCAGAGATTCAGTGCTGGGATGACAAATCCATAAATTCCTTGGGGATCTGTTTCTTTGTAAATACACAGACATGACTCATTATACTAATGTAGTTATGTGTGAAAATTCAGGGGGAAAATATAACCCCAAACCACCTTCATAAGAAAATAATCTGCATGGCCAAATGTTACTGCATGCTCTTTTTGCCTGGCTATCAGCAGTTTGCAAGTCCTCTCTTGTTGGCCCTTGTGAAACAACACATCCCAAGACTATAAACACAAGCAGTTCAAAGCAACGCCAGTGCTCTCCAGTGTGATAGAAAAAGCAAGCTTGCAAAAATTTGTTGATATTCTCAGTTGGCCTAGATGGTCCATGAAGTCTTTCCTGTATGCCTCACTGTCTGATCCTTGCAGGCCTAAGTATTAATCCCTTGGGATGCTTGTAGCTCTTGTGCTTGCTAAAGGCTCACAGATCTCATCTTGCTCACCAGCAAGCCCGTGGAGGTTTTGATGTTGCAAGTCCTCTGCTAATGGGCTGTGCACTGGTGCTAATGAAATTCAGAGCACTGACCACAAGGAGGATAGACCACTTGTTATTTTCGTAATTAATTCAAGAACTAATCATACCATACCATGCTCCAGAAGGCAGTCCATCTAATGAAGGAGTTAAGAAGTCTGCACAAATTCATCCCCTCTGCATTCGCCCCTGAGTATTTTTCTCTGCCTTTTGTAATGCATCTGAACAAAAGATGGTAAAAAATCCTGTTCTACCAGCTGCTTGTGTTCTCCCCATGGCAGCTCATCCTGTACATTAGCTCCTTCTGCTATTTTAAATCATCTGGCATTCCTTTTGGGCCCACCCATCCTGCATATGCTGAGTTTAAATTCTTGACCCCTACTGGGAGATGACATTAGCTCTATGCTTCACTGCCTCTCCCATCTTACTCAAAGCTTATCTAAAACCACAGTTGCTCATATCGCCAATTTGTCTTTTTTTCTCGGTCATAACAGTCTAATTAGAGCCTTGAAGCATGCAGAGATGTGATTTGCGTGAAAGGCACTATTCAAAATGAAATTGGTCCCAACTCGTGCAGCTTAGCAGCAACGTTTGAAGGCAATAAGTTATTTAGAGCCCTCACTTCTTGTCATTATTTTCTAAAACACTCAAAACCCCCTTCATCTGCTCTTTTCTAAAGGATCAGAGCTAGTTTCTCTAGTTTTTATGGATGAGTAGTAACCTTATAGCTCTGTACTCTGTTAAGTAAACCCTGGAAGAGTTTTCACATTCCTCTTCAGTGTGTATATATTTACTTGAATGTATATCACCTGCTACCCAGCCCACACAGTGGATGTCTAACTTGTATGTTAAAACACACAAAAGATGGCCATTAGTAAAAACATCTGCACTCATCACTTTCTTTCTTCTCCAAAGCTGCTTACTAAAAAAACAACAGACATGAAAAGTTAGTCATATCAGAATGGTAGGTAACTTTAAAGCAAAGTACTGATAGAAAAGATGAAGACATCTTCATAACAATTATAGTTAATGACCATTATTAAATATTAGCTGTAATATTAAATACAGAGGGTTTGTAAATACAACATTTGCATATCAAAGCATTTTTCTTACATTTGAAACATCCCTTTAGAAGAAAACCAGCTCCTGGTGCTGTTTAGCATGAAGGGGACATAAGTTACAAAAGACCTGAAGTGAAGAATTCGTGCTGTGGCTATTCATGGTGCCGATGCTTTCCATGTAACTCTCCATTAGTGGCCTGCTTGGGGAATGGGATGTATCCCAGGCTCTGGAGAAAAGCCAGAAAAGGGCCATATTCAAAACAACATTTGCAAAACAAATTCAGTGCAAATGCAATGGATTGGTTCACCCTCCCCCTAGCAATATTAAAAACCCCTTGCTTGAAGTGTCCACAGAGAGCAAGTCACATCCTTGCCAGGGCACCCTGGCTGTGTTTTGTGAAAGTCCCGCTGCCCGTAAGGATGCTTTCTTGATCCTAAAAGTCAGGAGAGCTGCTGGCACACTGAGTGCATGGCTAATCCCATGGGAAGCTTTCTGCATTGTGCTGTTTCAGTAGCCAGCCATGCAACAGCAAATCAATTGTGCGGACCCTAGCATTTCCCTGTCCCCCTGCCTTTGAAGCAGCAAGGATGAAGAACTTCTGACGAATGAACTTCAGTGCATTGAACATGCCCCTGGCTGGACTGGTGTAGCTCCTCTGGCCTTGGGGAGAAATGCTGCAAAGGAATGGTGTAGGGAGCAAAGTGCTCATGCATCAAAGCTGAATCCAGCCCTGTAATTTAAGTTAAGCTACACAGCACTACACATAAAATTGAATGCTATTACCCCAAGGATCAGGCATAAAGGCCCAGACAAGGCTGAACGCAGTTGCTCGTGCCATGGCAAAGGGAAAAAAAACCAATAAGGAAGAGTTTGGATGGAGAGCTGATATTGCTACGTTTGCCTGTAGGGCACAAGAGCTGAGCAGAACAACTCCTGCTGCCAGGGGGAGACTGCACCCCTGCTCGTCGTTACACCACAACCTTTTCTTCAGCAGCATCAATAGCGGTCTGTCTGGTTTCCAGTGCTCTGGCCCAGGCAAAGTGAAGAGCAGGGTCACAGACCTTGAGCTAGCCCCTTCCCTCCTCCCTGCTTCAGGACAGCCCTCCCCTGTGGGTATCTTCCCACTCAGCCCGTGCCTACAGCTGGTTCTGCTCCATGAGGCCACGCTTATTGTTTTATAGAAAAGATATTTCCAAGAAGAGCAAGCAAGAGAACATGTCAGAGGAGGGTAAGAAGTGACTCTGTAACTCCAAATAAGTGCATGCAAACAGGGACAATTGCCAATGATTACTCCCAAAGCTGTGCCTCCCGGACCTACCACATCCTGTGCTGTCTGCTCTTCTCTCCAGGCCAACTGCAATCATTATCCAACAGATATTGTGTAATTTTGCTGCCAACAAGTAAAACTAGGCACTAGAAACAATCTTCCTCTGTAATTACTTCAAAATCTGCAGAGGAGCAGAGGCTGAGGCATGTGGGACATATCACAGTATCACAGGATGGCTGAGGTGGGAAGGGACCTCTGGAGGTCCAAGCCCCTTGCTCAAGAAGGGCCACCTAGAGCCAGTTGCCCAGGTCCACGTCCAGACTGTATCCCCAAACTCCAGTAGTAAGAACAATTCCTAGGGAGAGCTGGCTTCTCGGAGGGAAGGGGAGAAGGCTTCTCAGAAGATGCTCCAGACAGATGTCAAAAATGCCTTCACGGCTTCTGTATAATGAAGTAGAAAGTGGAGGGAGACTGCGGTAGAAGGCAAAATTGGTTTTGGCCACAAGGAAATAGATGAGTCCCATAAGAAGTGAGGCTGCCCCAAGGTAGAACAAAAATAGTCCAAACTCCCATCAGTGCGATTTAATCCATGCCTGTGGAGCTGACTTAAGGGTTGTGCATTAAAAGGAAAGAAACGAGTGTAGGGAAGCCAGTTCAGCTGCCATGGCTGGAGGAAGACCCAGCACCCAGGGACCTGGTGGGTGGGAGACACAGGTTCATACTTCTGTGTTGCATCAGGCTTCCTATGCTGCCTTGGACAAATCCTTTGGCCTGATGGTGCCTCAGTTCCCCACAGGCACAAGAGGGAGGTAAGAGCTTTCCTCAAGCCCTCAGCGTATATACTGGGATGGGATAAGCCCTAAATACTGAGGTACTGGGTGCCAGCCAAGACTGTAAGCAAGTGCTGCCAGGTCACCTTTAATGAAGACACCTCTAGTAGCCTCAGAAAAGAGGTGATCTGAAGACCTCCCTGAAGTGTTTCACCAAATAAGTCCTGATTATTTGGGCTTTGTGCAGATAAAGTGATTGTTACCCTAACTTCTTAAGGCACATAAGCATTTAAGCTGCCTTAAATCTTTAAGGTAGTACAATGTACACACTAAAGCCAACTTAAATCCTTATTAAGTCTTCTAGGTGCTTAAAGCATTTAAGTCATTTTTAAGTCTTTTTAGAATGACTTTGGATTTCCATGGGAAGGATGCAAAGTTGAAAAACAGTTTGTATGCAATGTCCCCTTAAAGTTCATGCTGTCAGACAAGCCAATATCTCATATGCAGCCTTAACAGGAAAGATTTGGAAAGTATCTGGATTTTAATTTCTCTGCCATTTCAGGTTGGGCTCTGGGTTCACAGTGATGCTTATAAATGTGACAGGGTTTCAAGAATAAAATGATTGAGCCACCAGCTCATCCTGGTTATTCATGTTATCACATGTCATGGCTTTACCACACCAGTCCGTGGTATGTACTTCAGAGGATGTTGTGAGTGAATTCCCTGCACATACAGGGATGATCACAGCTCACAACCAACCAAAAGCATTTTGCTCTGACTTTTCAGCAGTGACCTTTGGATTGCAATCAACCTTAGAACGTCCCATGTGAAAAGACAACATTTTTGGCATGCCATGAAAGCAAGGCTTTATAGTACAAACTACTTTTGCAACTTTTAAACTCATGAGGATGCCGTTACAAACTGCTGGGCATAGAGAATCTTTCTATGAAAAAGGATCCAATCCAGCAAACCCTGTCCTGTGCACACAGTGGAAGAAACCACTCAACTCCATGAACAAGGGCTGCATGTGCAGCAAATGCTCTAGAGAGCTGGGTCCTCAGCTGACAGAGTGCTTTTCCGATAACTCCTGTTATAATTCTGATCTTTTCTGGTTCTTAACTTCTCTTCCTTAGTTATAGCCCTTATACAAGGTAAGACTGAATGGCTGATGAAGCTATGCTGCCTGCTTCATTTTGGATTGGCGGTGGCTGGGAAGCATGTTGCCTCGTTCAAGACCTTCGCTTGTGCTAATGTTGCAGGCACTCACTGAAGCTTGTCCTCCAAAGTCAACAGAGAGACCTCCAGCAAGGACAAGCCAGAGAGACAGTGCAGACCACTGTGCTGGGACAGGTTTCTGGCTGGGGCCAATGCTACAGGACTCTGGAGGGACTAGCGTATGATTCGTCTCTCTTAACAATATTCTAATAAAATCTATTACTAGCTGGGTCATCTGTGTCGGACCTAGTCACCCTTCATAGTCAGTGGGCAGGGATGGGCACTTTTAGGGAGTCATTCACCTGACCTGCTTCACACATCTGTCTTAGTAAAAAGGCAGCGGGACCTTAAAATGAGCTAATTTCTCTCCTCTGTGAATCCAGACTAGTGAGACATAGGCATCCACAGCGCATATTTGAGCAGACAAAGCCATGCAATTCCTGGCTAGGTACAAGTTAAGTGCTTAAATTGGCCAGACTGGATCTTACCTACTGCTCCAGTGTGCATACAAAAGTGAATGACTTCCTTGCCCACATCTCAAGGTCAGTTTTGAAGTCCCCCTATACTCTATGAAAATGCCATTGCTATTGAATCATGGGGTCAGTCTAGTTTTTCCTCCTTTCACTTAATTGCAAACTGTTAGTGTGTATGATAAAAGGTTTAGGCAAGCATATCCAAGTGGTTTTGAATGCTTTCCACTTCCCTGCATTTGCATGTGAGAAGTTGCTAACTCCCGATTACAGATTCTCAGCAGATCTGGGTTTTCTGACTGAATGCCTCCAAGTTGGGGTATGCAAACGAATGGCAGTGTTTGGAGTCAGTGACCGCACTCATGCCCAGATAATCACAAGCATGCACAAGCCACAGCAAACTGTTAAAATAGAGACTCATTTGACTATAACAAAAGTCTCAACTGAGTTTTGTTTTAAAATGCCTCATTAGTCTGATATTTTTGTGACATCCCATTGGCAGTAGATATGAATAGAGGGTTTTTTCCTGTCTCACACATGAGCAATAGGCACAAATTCTCATGTCAGCTGAAAACAGGCCTGCTCTCCATACCAGACCTGTGTATCTGAAGGACTCGAGCCTGCAAGAAGCTGAACATCCCCCACAGATGAGAGGAGCCAGGTAGTTATTTGCCTCAGCCTCTGGGATAATCTAGCCCAAAAAGGGAATGGAAAGTTCAAGAGCTTATTTAAGAGCTCTGTGCCCAAACTTAGCTCGTGCAAAAGGAATCTGCAGGCTGAGCGAGCACAGTCTGCTGCACTGCTCTCTCTCCTCATCACCTACAGGGATGAGTTAAGAAGTACCCAAGCCCGAGCAAAGACTGCACCTGACAAAAGCGAAAGGGAGTTGCCACACATGGAGTAGCATCTGATGGATGGTGTAAGTATGTAATATGCTTGGGTACGGCAGACCAGCTCATGGACAGCAAGGCTGGTAATCCAACACGGAGCACAAGGAGCAAAGGGAGGAGGGCTGGCTGCGCTCCTGCTCATGCAGCCCAGGGTGATGCTGATCTCCTCTACTTCCAGGAGGTGATGCTGGCTCATGGTCACCTTGATGGCCACCAGGACCCCCAGGTCCATCTTTGCAGAGCTGCCTTCCAGCTGGTTGCCCCTAGCCTCCACTGGTGCATGGGGTTATTCCTCCTCCGGGGCAGAGCTGTGCATTTCCCATAATGTTCCTGTTGGACCACTTCTCCAGCCTCCCTAGGTCCCTGTGCACAGTGGACCTGCTCTAGAGCTCATTGACTGCTCCCCTTGACTTAGTACCACTGGTGACCTCACTGGTGAGGCAATCTGTGCTGGTGTCAGATCATGTTCTTGAATCAAAACCTGAAAAACTCCTCTGGCTGGACTCTGGACCACTGTCCACTGCCCTTTGACGCTGGCAATCCAGCCAATTTTCCACTCACTTTATATCCAAGTCACGATAATTACAGCAGGCCCTATCAAGCATTAACTTTACAGATGAAGCCACCATTGTCAGGAATTCAAAATATCTCTGTCTTTCATTTTGAATGCAGTTATCCCTGTTTGAAAGTCCCACTACCCCACTATCTAGACATGCAAAATGATTCAAACTGCTGATCCCATGAGAAACAGCAAATATCATCAGAGACAGCACAGAAACCATCCATTTGGCTCTGTAACAATAATTCTCACTGGTGAGGAGCTATAAATTATATTTAATGGATTACAGATCAAAGGCCCTGAACCAATCCTTGGTATCACCTCACTTATTACTTGGCTGGAGGAAAGACAATCTTCCTGGTACACCAAGACAGCTCTGATTATCTGAATGACCCAAAAGAGAGATTTGTAGTTGTTCCAATGAGATTCACAAAGAATATACTGCATGCTTAGCTATCACAGAGATGGAAACCATGTGTAGTGCACTATTATTAAATTGCTGATCACCTGCAGAGACAATGACCTCGATTCTGTAGCACTCTCTTAATAGCTAAGGCGAGAGATCCTTTGCGATTGCAGTCAAGAGTTCATTCTGTTTGCTAAGTCATTACAGTCATTATTCTAATTACCTATCGAGTCCTATTCTCATGTGTGGTGCTGCACAAAGACAAAGGGAATATGTTTTTTGTCTCCCAAAGTTTCCATTCTTCATCAAAGCAGGAAAGCCTTCAGGCACCTAACAAATTGCATCAGCTAGGGAAGGGTATAAAATATCCCATGAATTAGCTAGGCAACACTTGTGAGAACAATGTCTGCATGAAAAACTGATGTATTCCTGTCAATCCCCAGCCCTATATCTTTGCAAAGCAGAGTGCAGAAAGACTGAGTGTCTAATAGCCTGGTTCACAGGCGGTAATTCCTGTGGAATATGGTGACTGATTTACTTGACAGTTCCTACTAGTGTCGACAGTGTGTGAACCATCAGGCAATTTCTGTGAAGAGAATTTGTTCCTTTCTTCTGTATGTTGATAAGGAACAAAGAGAGGTTAAGTGCTCGAATCTCTCAAAAATCCAATATGATTTGGATGCAAATCTCAAGAACCTTTTCTATAGTGTAATGTAAGAATTTATACAATTCCCTTTCCTATTTCATTAACAAAGTTTTTTGCTGGCAGTATCCAAAATAAATCTGAGGTCTGGCATAACATATAGAGATGACTCTATAGAAAATTATTTTTTAAATTTAATCAATAATATGCCCTTATATGGAAATCTTGTGAGAATATAATTATATATCCAAGCAAAAGCATTGCTGCACACTTCTTAATAAGACATTGTAGAGCAAAGCTGTGAACTGAAAAGGAACAAAAAGGCTTCAGATGCCCAAAATATTCTACAGTCCTTGTGCAGATGAAATTCCCAGTGCTTGTGTGGCAGGGCTAAGAAGTCATTGTAACTCTCTTGTTTAACATAAGCAGCTATTTGGGATTTTTTTTTTTTACTCCTTTTTGGGATGTGGGTGAGATCTTGCCAGTCCCCACTGATATATCAGGTTCACTAGGCAGCAGTCTCCTGGCTTGAGTTCAGACAAGTTTGTACTGAATTAGATAGCTTGGCCCAAGAGACCGACCTATTTACTTTTGTCTATATGTCTAACCTTTCTGTTCCTGCTTTTTGTCACCTATATAGCCCTTCAGAGACAGTACTTCTGCCATGTTTATCATGGCTACTCAGTGACATTTATTTGGCTTTTTTCAGTGCTTCTGCTGCACGGATAGTGACTACTCACAACAACAGCCGTTTGAGAGCCCACAGCTTTCTGTCCACAGCAGGACAGCCCTTATCCTGATCTGCTGGAGTCAGCACAAAAGGTGACATGGGTGCTGATATGCAGAAATATCTGTGTTTTTGTTGCCATGACTCCTCCCTTTTTCTTCTTCCACCGTCTATTGCTACTCCCCATACGTTTATGTCTTGGGCACAGAGTCAGCATTTCCTGTTGCTTTATCCAAGGTGGGGGTTAGACACACACAGGCATGAGCTCCTTCCTACATGCAGGAGCCAGTTGAGCTAATTATCTCATGTGAAAAGCTGAATGGCTTTCAAGGTCACCTCATATCTGAGAATTGCTTTTGTGCTACATAAAGCTCAAACCTCCCAGCAGATTCTCCCGCTCTACCCCTGTTCTCTGCATTTTTCCATTATCTGGCCAACCCAAGTCCCTTGTTACCCTGGATCATGGACAGTTGACTTCACTCATTCTTCAAGCTCAATGGAATGAAAGATTCTGGCCCGAAGTCCCGAGGTATCACCAAAAATGCACGTAACAGGGGTGACGAGCACATTGCCTGCTTTGCTGCTGCTGCGGGTTGAAGATCAATGCTCATCGTGGGTGAAATCAGCTCCTTGTGTAAGCCCAGGCAAGAATTCAGATTTTTCAGCTTTTAAAAGCTACTTGTTATTTACTAGTACAAGCATTTCACAGTGTGCAGCTTCATAGAGCATGATTTTTTTTCTCTTTAATAGTTTAAAGAAAGGAAATACCCTTATAAGAAAAAATCAGTGAGAAAAGACTGAGCCCCAGGTGCAACCTGATCTCACACTCAGGCTTTCCACACACTTAGGGTGGTGCAAGCTCGTGCGTTCAGAGGAGAGTGTTGGCTCGGAGTGGCATAGCTTGGAGGATGTTTAGAGGCAGGCACTGAATGCTAAGAAAATTGGCAGTTAACTGACGATGATTCTGCTAATACGTTTATGCAAAACTTGTCCTTTGATTCTCCCAAGGCATGGGCAAATGCATGCAAGCAATGTTAATGATTAGCTACAGAAAGTATCGGTAAGTGGGAGCTCTTATTTTACTAACAGCATTGCAGGCATAGGCAGGCGTAAAGCTTAACCGTCTTATTAGGGAAGGCCAAAGGGCTGGGACCCACACCGATGTCTGGGCACTTACGTCCCATATAGGCACTGGCAGCCAGACTCTTTCCACTTAACACGAGGCAAATTAGAGAGCTGCTTACTCTTGGAGCTTAGTCACCCTAGTCAGTGAGAAAATATAGGTGCTTTCGGAGGTGATTCAGACCTGAGCCACCCCCGAGAGCCACATGTCTCTGTGGAGTGAGCCCAGGCTCCCAGCGGAGCTGCGTTAGGTGCCCAAGGGCAGCGAGAGCAGGTTTGGTGCTTTGCACGGCTGCAAAGGAAGTTTATCACTCTCCTCGGGAATGTGGTCCATAAACAAGCCTGGAGAGAAATTTTGTTTGAGAGATTGGGCACATCTGTTAGCAGCAAAAACATGAAAAAAGCTGGTGCTTTACTGTCTGGGAGTAGGGGATAGAGACATCAGTGAAATCCAAACCTGGGAGCTGGACAGATGTTGAACCTTCATTTCTGCCTTTCAGACTATTTCCATTCCAGTGTCTGAGTGTGCTCCTGAGGATGCTGGGGTTTTTTATGCTATGAAGAAGTTTTATGTTATGCCCATTTCTTAAAAGAGCACTGACTCCCCTGCACTGCTCATTCAGTTTTTCTTTCTGTGAACCACCTGGCTTAGAGAGGAGGAAAAAAGCACAAAAGAAGTTACCTGCAGGTAATGAAAAAGAATAACTAGAAGGTTTAACCCTTGATAGAGTCTGTTTGCCTAGTACCTACAGTTTCATGAACTTATTTCTAGAGCTGTGGTAGACTGTTTTAGAGCGCACCAAGGCAAACATTTATTTGCAGCTGCTTGCAATGGGGTTACGTATCAGCTAATGATATAATATTTTCACTTGGAATTTATTCTATGAAAATGATTCATACCGGACAGCTAGATGCCATCAGTGTTGTGTCAGCTTTTACTGACTAAAGTATTTTTCCATATGTGATAGTGGACTGTTCTCATTAATGACTGAGCTGTAAAATCTTGCTTTCCCTCTTATTTATGATACTGGAAAAGATCCAATGTAGCACAATACATGTGTAAGTCATTACTCTCCCTCTAAGCTCCCCCCCAAGTATGGAATGTTACTCTATTTTAATATATTACAGAAATAAACAAACGTTATACATGTGGGGGATGAGTATAAATCAGACATGACTCAAAGGACAAAGGGGCTAAGCAGAGTTTGCTGGGCCTGAAAATCTCCGGAGCGCAAAGGCTATGTTGGGGAGGATGCTGTGCCACTGCACAGTGACCCCCCATCACCCATTTGGCCATGTCCAACCTTGCGTATTGCCAGGTTTCGTGGTCATGCAAGTTTTGGGGGCTGGTTTTTCAAAGGCTCAGGATATCTGATATGGTTTGGGTCTTGTGGTCCATGCAGCAGGCGGTGGTGCTCCTTACTGCTGAGCCCCAAAGCCCAGCACGGGGAGCCTGTCCTTCCTCAGCGGGCACCGCAGCTCACCTCCGCAAAGCCTGAGCCCTCCCATCCCCACCTCAGCAGCTTCAGCCAGCCACTATCGAGGTGTCCACATCTCTTCTCACTGAGAAAAGTAAAGGCTGGTGAAGGTAAATGTAGAGACGCTCCTGGGAACAAGGACCTCCTGAGGGCCTATACATTTTAACTTTCTTCCCTCTGGCCCTCCAAATCTTGCGTTTCCCCTTGCATTAGTGTCCCAGGTTGCAGAAGAGGACTATGGTGATGCCCTTTCTTGAGGAGCTGTGGCGAGCTCTCCCTTGGCTGTTGGCCCTCACCATTGACAGTGTCACTACCAAAATGTCAGAAGCCTTTTGGGGAGCTCTCACAGCCCCTCCAGGTGCAGGACTGTGCTCTGTACACAAGCGGATGCTATCTGTACTGTCAGGGAAAAGGGTCCATTGAGAACCAATAGCACACGCAGCTTCCATCCTTCTGCCAGAAATGTTCAGCCCTCCCCAAAACAGGGTGGCTTCATTCACCCTGCCTATGGGTGATCCCAAGCTTGTGCCCCGGGCCTTCTCATTTTGCCAGCCTAGCTGTAGGTACCGAATCCACACCTAAAGATGCCATATAGGTAACATAGCTGCCTACTTGGGCCATCAGAGATAGCTGGTAGGTGGCCACCCAAGTGTTGGGAATCACACTGCCTATCCCCAAGGTGCTCAAGTACCCCTTTCGATCAGGCCTTGAGTTTGCCATGCCAAATTCCCCAGCCCATGCTTTTGTGCTTTGATCAATTCTCTGTCACACAGGGAGAGAGGGAAAAAAAAAAAATTCCTCCTGCAAGAGCCTTTTCTTCCCTCTGGATCAATGTATACAACTTCATTTGACATCAGTGGGAGCTCTGTCACAGATCAAGAGCAGTAAATGGCATAATGGAGAGAATAAAAATGCTATCATGCATATGTACTACTTCTCAACCATCCTGCGGTTTTAAAGGCCTTCCTCTTGGCAAGTTTGCTGGTCATAATGCTTCACCCTCAGCTAATTCATATCTTTTCATTATCTTTTCAAAGGTGCTATTGAAAATCAGGAGGAAAATGGAAAAGTGCAGAATATGCAGATTGCAAGCTGAAAGGAGATGCTCTAAAAGTTGAGTCTTTCCTCCTTTGAAATATAATAGGCAATGTAAGTTAAAAAAATGCCAGCCGTAACTTTTATTAGAAGCAGCATAATTTACAAACTGTGAGCCTGAGATTTAATTTCATCCATAAACTCCAAAGTAATACTTTATTGACCTCAAGTTGTTTTAGACTGTATTTTTCTCCTACCTCTTAAGGTGAAGAGGAACATCTCATAAAAGCCACTGGATTATTTGCTAATGCAACACTTTCATTGTATTTCAAGTGGAAATAAAATCTATTTGTTGTGGGATTTTGTTTTTCATAGTGTTTTTTCCATGGATGTTGCATCTTTATGGGTACCTTTCATCTAATACAATATTAGCATTCATGATGGGGCTGACTGCTTCCTTGATATTCACTTGAAGCTGGAAAACAAAGTAGGAAGGAGTGAGAGAAAGACAATAGAAATAGAAAAGTCTTGCATATATGTGACAGTTACTTGTCCAGCAGTATCATCACTATGTCCTCAAAAAACTGTTTCTCTGTTTGAGATTTCACTCTCGTTTTGATGTTTTGTGGCTCAGTGGGCACTTAAAATAATTGTTGTTATTTTTTCCTTTTGCTCATAGAGCAAAAATGTGCTGGCACTCTCACAGATTCAGTGGTCTCATTCACTTATAGTTCTAGAAGTTGAATTATCAGAAAATATTTTTATGATACTGCGCAGTGACCCAAACAGCACACACAGAAGGGATGCGAGTAAAGCTAAATTATTTTCTGTATTTATTTTGGCATCCAGAGAAATATAAATCATCATCCTGTTACTATGCCTGTTCATTAGGAAGAAATGGAGAGTTTCTTGACAGCATAATTGATAAATTCCTAAAAATGAGGACGTTAAAAGAGTGTGTTAGTGTTAACAAATTGTAATGGATTGATTTTAAAGAAATATTCTGTCTATGTCAGGTATCACCATATATTCACATTATGGAATACTTCCTACACAATGAATAAGTAGTAATATCCTGTACACAAGGAATAATGATAAAAGCATTTGTGTTTAGTTTCAAAATGTACTAAAGAGCTAAAACTAAATACACGCGTCCCCTCCCTCAGACAATTCATCTCAATCTTCAGTGGGGAAGCAGAAGCACATCTGTATGTGACACAATAAAATTAAGAAATTGAGACTATTGATAGAAAATTATTTTAGGGCAATTGCTGTTTGCACTTATTCTGTTCCTTGGAGATGAAAGAGTTGTTATTATCCAAATGTTCAAAAGCATGATGTAAATCTGCCTTCCTTGCATGGCTTGAGACAAGTCTTGGAGAACATGAAAGGTTACTAGGAGGAGAGAGACATTTTAACATGAAACCTGCACCAGTGTGCTGTAGACCTCAAACAAAAAAGACAACTTCCTTCATGACAGGGAAGGAGTTCATTCAAGAATTCTAAAATTTTAAGAGTGGGCAATTGGGGTTTAATTCACATGATGAAGCAGCACACCAGAAGGTGGGCTCTTCGGTGGAGCCTTATTTTCCACCAGGAGGGTTAGGGAGAACTTGGGTTGTCCAGCAAAGCCTTGAGACAAATGAAAACATATGAAAATATTTGAAATTTTCCCCATGAACACTGGCGTGTCAGAGAGCACAGGACAAAGAGATGAAATGCTTTGTGAGCAGCTACCCACCGTCTGGGACCGTCCCAGCCACCAAGCAGCGGGGAGATGTGCGGCTCCAACAGGCTCTTCGTTAAGGGTCAGAAAATGGGCATGACAGGTAGCAGGGTACCACTTCTTGGCAGAATGGCACGATTCAGACAACAGGAGGATTATCGAGACTATATGCTATTTCTTCCTCCATTTTGATTCCTTTGAGCTGCCGTTAACGAGCAAAAGTAGCTCATTTCCAGCTTCCAGAGTGCTTCTCATGTCAGGCTGTGAAGCAATTTCTTTTGCAGAGGTCACGACTGAACCTCAGAGAGGTTAAGTGCCTTTCCCAGGACTGGAGGGTGACAGCAATCAGGGCTATGGGGAGTGATGACGAAGATAGGTCACACAGCAAAACAATTGCAAGTCAAGAAAGGAATCTGGGCCATGGGATGCTCAGACCCCCACACAGCCGGACGTACACTCACCACGGTGGGAATAAGAAAGAGGACATTGTTCAAATATCTTGGACCTGATGTTTATCAACATGGAGGCATCTTCGGATTTTTTCAAAACACAGTTGAGCCCAGGGCTTTCCTGGACATTGGGGGACTTCTTCGAAGGAGTTAATAAAAAGCAGTGAAGACCAACGAGCCTTTAGTAGGCTTGAACCTTTTATTTCAGCCTTACAGGATATATATCTG
This sequence comes from Syrrhaptes paradoxus, assembly GCA_013400615.1. NCBI lineage: Eukaryota > Metazoa > Chordata > Aves > Pterocliformes > Pteroclidae > Syrrhaptes > Syrrhaptes paradoxus. Next base: position 17,739 of record VZTO01029402.1, read on the forward strand.
CATATCAAAAGAATGTGAAAAAATAATGGATCCCACATTTTTCCAGAAAATAAAATAACGTAACAAAAAAAAAAGAAAAATCTCAGAAAACATCCACCAGAAAGACATCATTATCTGGACTCCTCTAGGAAAGTATGAAAAAAGATGAGATGAAAGGTAGCTACACCAACAGCCTTAAACCTTGTTTATACATAACATTTTCTGCGTGTTCAGCTGTTAAAAGTAGATTAGGATTGGAAATTATTTAAAAACTACTTTGAAATGAGCAAGAGCCCTCTGAATGGGGATGCAGCTTTAGGAATACCAACACCAGGATGAGGAAATGCACAGAGAGAGGTTCAGATGTAGATGAAGGGCTGCAAGGGAAGCTGCTGTAAAGCCCTGGCAAATTAAAGATGTTGGGAAAGACATCCGGACATCCGGACACAGGGAGTTGGTTGTATCACACAAGAACCTCAGCCATGAATAGGGGGAACCAGCAAATGCAGACCAAGGAGAAGGAGGCTTACACTGAGTTCTGGCAAAAAGAAATGAAAATAATCTCAGTGCAAAATGTCATATTCTTTTACATTACATTTTAGGTGTAAGAGAGAGACAGAGTATGCATTTGACTTATCTGTTAGTGTCCCTTTTCCTTTTTTTTTCTCTATCATGTCACAAGAATGCTTTTATTTCATGAGCTAAGGTAAGCCTGGGAAATGAGGGTACTTACCCTCTGCATGGAGCCCAGATGCATGAAAGGAAGCCAAGAGAACCTGCCAGCAGTTCCTTGATGCTGGGATTCACTGGAGTTTTCTAACTTCTACAGCTGTCACAGAGGTTCATCAGTAGTCTGATTCCACTAGAAGATTCAGGTGGGTTAGATTATCCACAGGGAGTGTGTAAGAGCTTCTCCGCAGATCTCATGCACACAGTTTGGGTTTCTTTGCTGGATAGGGGAAAGAAGAAGCCAACTGAGGAAGATGTCTGCTTGCATGGGGCTGATACTTCCCCAACTGTTTTTGACCAGTAAATTTCTCTTTGCACCATTTGAGAAGGATGAAGGGAATGTGTCCCAGTGCAGAACAGATCCTAAAGAACAGTGAGTTTGCATCCAAAATACACTTGAAATACAACATCCCAGACCTACTGTTCAAAGAAGACATTATAGGTCCTGCCTCAGTCCACCTCCTGAGCAAATGCTTTGCTTTGAATTCCACTGAAATCAATGCTCCTTTGAAGTGTACTTTCCTACATTTCCAAGAAGCACCGGAGATACTGAAAGGTTAACCTAAGGTAATGGCACTATAAGCTATAAATTTTAAACTTTGATCTGTAGTCTTTCCATTAGCAGCTGTATAGACAGGTAAATTCTTTTTGATGCCTACAACTGTGTTGCAGCACACCAACATTTAGAAATTGCACCTCCTGATTTATTGCTTGAGTGAATTTCTCTTGTTGCAACACAAGGCACAAAGGAGCTTCTGCAGACCTGGCCGGTTCAAGAACTGGTCTGGTCAAAGCATTCCTGCTGCTGTCGGTGTCAGGAGAGAACTTAGTCACTGTGTGGCACAGCCATGACAGGCAGGTGGGAGGACACCTGGGTGAAGACAGGATTACTCGGACTGCTGGAGTGTAGGTGTATAATGCTGAAAAGCTTCAGGGGAAAGCAAACTGCAGACTGGCTTCAGTACGGGGATGCCCTACCCTGCTGTGCCTTCAGCTTTATGGCCTGGCATCACACGTGAGCGAGTGGGCAGTGGCTCCAGCACATACCACTGCCATTGCACTGTCTGCCCACGGGGTCACATAACATCAGGTCAGAATCATCCTAAGCATTTCCTTTCATGTTACCCTGCAAAGCGCATCCCTCACCCCTGGCTCTCCTCCAGAGCTCGGGCTTTCTAGGTTTCTTGTCCCCTTGAACATTTGCCTTTCAGCTGGTTTTTCCTTAGATGTATTTGTTTCATTTTCTGAGTGAACGTCACACTGTTATTTTTGAGCTGGTATGTGCAGACACTCTCTGTCCCCACTGGTGTTTGCAACAGTATTGTCTGTGAATCTTAATAAACCAGAGTGCATACTATCAAAGACAAGCACTTGGGTTTTTAGGAACTGCTGAGCTAACGAAAAGGGAAAGCAAACACTCTGCCTGTAGCCCCAGAGGTGGGTTCAGACTCTGGCGGCACAGAGAGCATTTGAGCTTACGCCTGATCTGCAAGGATAAAGTTTTCATCTGTTTGAAATTAAAACAGCAGCGACAGTAACCTCCCCAACCAGCGGATCCCAATGGTTTGTATAAATGTACAGCAGTAAAGACAAAAAGCAGTACAGATGGAAGAGGAAAAACCATCCTTCTTAAAAGAGCAACTGGCATCTCAAAGGCTGCTTTTGCTTTTAATTTGTGGGTTTTGGAAACGAATGCATGTTACTTGATGTTACAAAAGATGACTTGTGCTGAGTGGGCACGTTTGGTGGTGTGCAGAGGAGCTGAGTGAGGAACAAGCGCTGCCTGAAGGATGTAGACGCTCAGCCTGGCATTGCTCCAGGCACCCAGAGCTGACCTTTAAACCAGACATGAGCCCTGGGCTGTCCCTGAGGCCACCAGGATTTTTCTAGCATGTGCAGGGATTTCGGGGGGGGGAAGCTTGGAGGTTGGTTGGGGCATATTTACAGGGGCAGGTTCAGACTGTCCCACTGAGACAGCCTGGGTCTGGCATTCCCTCCACACGGGAATCCTCTTTTCCCCTTGAAGAGGACTGTTTACCTTAACCCCATTCAACATGCATCTGCATGTCCTGACTATCCCTTAGACATTATAAGCAGTGGATAAAGGGTGGTTTCTAAAACAGCACTGGTGTCTCTTTAAAAAAAATATTCTTTCTTCCTTTCTCTCCTCACCTTTCCCATCTCTTTCTTTGCTAGCTTCAGGGTGAACGGTCAAGGGTAAACTCCATTTCACGGGCTTGGTATTATGTATGGTAGGCTGGAGAGCAGCAGCTTTCCGAAGCAGGTATAAATATGGAATGTCCCATGGGAAAAGAGAGTGCACATATAGCAAAAAGGAAGGCTAGGATGAATGAAAAATAAAACACTGAGGATTATTTCCTTATGGCTGGTGAGTACCTGTTTAGGACAAAAGGTATTATTCTAAAATGCATTAACTAGCATGTTCTAACTACTACCTCTTAACATTCATATTGAAGAATATTTTTTACTTTTAATATATTATCATATATTTAAAAGTACAGCTCAGAATGAAGTGAAGGCTAATAAGGAGCTAACTTTGCTCTAGCTGGCTAATCTGTGCTAAAATAATTTTCCTTGTCTAGATTAAGGGCACAGGTCCATGACTCCAAGCAGTTGTAACAGCTGATCAAGTTGCCCCTCATCAGCTGATCTGCAGTGCTGACTGAGTGCCTACTCTTAGCTCATCAAGACATTGACCTCACATGATTTCCCAAAGGAGACCCTCATGGAAAATCTGAGACAGAGTTTATGTTAAAATGTATAAGAGAACTAGTTGCTGTGGCACTAGTAGGCACTTTCAGCAGAGGATCTGACTAATTTTTGTGCCACAAGTATACCTTTTGATGCCATGAGGTGTGGAATCTGGATCACTCATCAGTCCTTTGATCCTGTAAGAGTCACAGCATCTACGTGAGGCACTGCTGATAGACAGTCTGAATAAAGCCCCTTTCTCTATCTAATCTGACCAGGCTGATGTAATGCCTGATACAAGCCAGCATCTTCATGAGATAGGAATCTAGGAGCTGCTTATGTGGCTAAGCCTTATACCAGACACTGCCCGGTAATGTTGATTGCATGGGGGAATTAACTAGAGGAACAGTCAAGGCTCTTTGATTAAGGGATTGCATCAATTGTCATAAGATATATTTGCAATAAAGATCTGTGGTTCTTGCTAGTAGGTCGGTATCAGTTGTGGCTCAGAAGACTATCTTGCCATCTGTTCTTGGCAGGAATTGTACAATCCTTTCTTTCAAGTCGCAGATATTATTACACTTACTCAGCCTTTGTCAGCTCAAGACTTGACCATTATAATGCTCCCTGCAGGATGCTGCTTGCTGCGACCATCTGGAAAAAGAAGTTAGATCAGTATACAGCTGCTTGCTTATTCAGTAGCATTTCATACCACAAATGTCTTACACATCTGCCTTATTGTCTGTCCAAGCTATTCATTTGCAGGTGTGGTAGGAGGTGTTGCTTTGAATCTATGCAATGCTGTACATGCACACACAAAACTATGCTAAAGGAACACTAGGCTGCAAAGTAGGGTACAGCTGGGAAACATTGGTATGAGAGTGGACTGCGAAATTTCTAGTTTAGAGGCTTTGCAAGAAGCCTCTGGACTTCATTAACTGTATGATAAAGGAGTATTCGCACCTCTCATCTGAGGCTACATGAGCACAACCCCTCCCCATCGACTAGGTTTCTACCCTCTTCCTCTGAATTGCCCTCAAGCCAGATTTCTGTGATATAACCCAGACACTGTGAATACACTGTCCCCCCACCAGTCACAAGCCCTTGCCTCTTTCCTCACACAGAAAGGATGGTGCCCACCAAGAGAGTAGTGTTGTTTTTCACTGTTATTCAATGCAGAGTCCAGCGCCTCATTGACCACACGTTATCCAAGCCTTTCTCAGAGGCAGATTTGTTCCTTTCCTCATGGCCCTTTCTGTGCCACTCATCACCACTGTGGGGTTACTAATCATTTTATTCTCATAGCCTCATTTGTCCGGGAGACGATGGTTTTATCTTTACTTTGTCTCAACTAGGTGGCTAAATTCTCCTGTGGTCTTACCTGCTTTGAGCATGCTTCACCCTTTCACAAGCCCTCACTGCAGAGCCATCATCCCTGTGGGCTGGGTCCATCTCAGGGCTGTGCGTCTTTCCTCACTGTCACCATATCTTGCTGCTGGTGGCCAGGGTGGCTCCCACTGCACAAATGGAGGACATGGTGTCTGTCTCTCCCAGGCTTTCGACATTCCCCTGCCTGGTGCCCAGGCTGCACGAAGAAGGAGGTGCCCACCTCAAAGGCAGAGGAAACAAGTGCTGGCACAAAGATGGGAGGTCATGGGGAAAGTGCCCGAGGATCAGGAGCCTCACAAGGAGATGCAGGGAGAGAGGAATAGAGACTGTGACAAGTGTACAGCCACCAACTCTGCAGGCTGGGCTGCTGCAGAGGCTGCAGCAAGGACTGGAAGGAGAGGCTAGGTCAAGGATAAATAGCTCACAGGTTGGAAAATAGGAAAGGCTGGAGAGGTTAGGAGATCAGGACAAGAAGCTAGGATGAGAGAAGAAACAGCAGAGACTGGGAGAGGCTACAGCATGTTCTCCACCTTGGTCTTGGACAAAACCCATCCTGGCTCTCCTCTGTTGGCAAGAAACAGCCATGAAACTCACCCACAAACTGTGCTATCATGCTCATCTTCTCGCTGGTCCAAGGACTGGATGGCAATCTACCGCTGCTATCAATTACTCCCTCAGATCAAGTGTCTGAGTCACTTCAAGTCTTGGAAGATCAATCTACCACAGACCACATCTAACCTACTAGCTTTTCAAGGCAGATCTTACCTGTGGAGACAAGGCAGAAGCTAAAATGCAATTCACTGTGGAAAATATTTGGAGCTACTGCCATACTAAGTGTTGTATTTTCCCAGGTAGCCTTCATGTAAGTCATAGCAGCAATGAACACACAGCTCTCCTGTACGCAATTACAACTCCATGAGGAAATCACAGTCTATTTGCACAGCCTGTTAGCTGCATAACTGGTCTTTTGTACACAAAATCTCTGATTCAGCAAGTTCTTTAATGATGTGTCTCACTCTAAGCATGTCTGTGAAAATCGGGCCTTATGTCACGTTATCTCTGGAAAATAGTTTTTTTTTAGCAATTTGCAGTTTTTTCTGTCATTTTAGCTCTCTTGCTGGATTTCTCTGAAATTCTGTGCCTGAAGGAGAACATCAAGCGAACATAAAAGTTCATATAAATTATTATGTTTGTCAATCAGTTATTTTTTATGGATTAAAGTGACACTATATTTTCCATTTTTCTGCATTATTACCCCACAAGAAAGGACTACCATTGTAAAAAACAATCTGCTGCTAAGGCTATCCATGGTTTGGCATTTTTTACCTCCTTTTGGTTAATGGGAATAAAACTAGGCACCAAAAAAAGCCACATGTTATGGGATCTATCTATCTCTCTGTCTTCCCTCAAGCTCCATAAGCTGTATGGGCATACTTTATAGCTTCAGAAGTTTATCTGCAATTTTCAAGCACACTAAATTGGCATGATCCCACACGGCCTATCATGCACTGCATCCAACAACATGGTAAGAAATCTGCCCAACAGTTCTGTACCTAGTTCACACGCACAGTATAAGGCTAGTAATTGAACGCTGTCTGCTGAGAAATGGGGAAAACTATCTGTATTATTAAAATCTAGCCGTTTTCCTACAAATTTAGTGATAATATTTTTTGACTAGTGTTATCTAAAATGTATTTTACCCTCCTACCCCTTGCCATGTGCATTAGAGTCTTCATCGCTGGCTTCCCCAGAGATGATTGATTGTACCTGGGTATCAGAGTCTGTTCCCAGGTCTCGGAAAAATTTTAAAGGCATCCAGTTGTATGGCTCCTCTGGTGACTCTCAGAGGACGGAAAGAAATGATGACCTCTCTTTGTCTTCAGAAACTTTACGGATCTGTCCATGAAAAGCCAATTTGGGAATCAAATAACCTTTGTGTTTTCTAGGCTGCAGTCTGAATAGGCAGAGAAGGAGGAAACCAGTGTCAATAAATGCAAAGCTTAAAATAGGCAGACTAAAAGCCTCAGCAGAGCTCTGGAAAAATTCTGAAGGTGGAAGTAAGAGTTATTTATAAGGTTGGGAACTGAGAGGGGAGAAAGAGGTCACTAGAAGATTTTATTTACATAGTTTGGGTTCCAGAAATTACTTTCCAGTGCATGCAGCATCATTAGGAACTGTTTCTGCTCGAGTCCCAAGTCCTAGCTACTTTTTGTGCCTACACAACATGCTGTGCCATGCCAGGAAGCAGGCTTGTGGGCATTCCTGGGATGCAAGAGGGACAGTATTCGAGAGCAGAAACTCCACTTTTCAGGGCAGAGATTTTTACTTGCAGATATATGGTGTGTGTAATCACTTTTTGGAGTCTAAAAGCAGGCTAAGCTGGCTCCATAAGCATGGTCCTAAATAGTAGGTAGGCAGATAGATAGAAAGACAGATAGATGCATGCCTGGGGTGGAGTCATCTTCTCTAACCTGAACTGCAAAGAAGTGAGTTTTCAAAGTCAGTTATCTAGGGTGTATCCAGGCATCTCATAACCAGCAGGTCGAGGGAG
>VZTO01030067.1:0-10019 GCA_013400615.1 Syrrhaptes paradoxus
CCCTCACACGCACACAGACACAGAGAAGTGAAGTGCTCCTGGGTCTCACAAATTATGTAAGCTTACGTGACTTGAGGTAAACAATTTTAATATTTGTCAAATACAGTCAATGAATACCAAACTTCGTTTGTATAGTAGTCTGAGTTTATTGTACAGGATGAGCAGCCACCTGCAGATGAAAGGCTGTAGATAGCACAGACATATCACAAAGAAATAAAGATTTCTGAAAGAAATTAATTCAAGGAGGCATTACACAATGAGACAAACACATCACAGGCAGCAGGACTGTGCAAGCGCCTACAGAAACTCAAGAGATTGCACCAGCACAGGTGGCTACTAGTGCTACCTGACTAACAACCAGGAACACAGTTTTCTTTCTACATTGCTCTCAGGTTCATTTTCCTGCCACCAAAAGTGCTGGCAAGTTTGCATGCTAATTCTGCTTTGGACTTTGACCCCGTGAGAAACAGCGATTACTAAAACAAGTAGAAAAGACATTGCGCCTTGTTCAGGATTGGACATGCTGCTCATGCCCTGAGACCAACGCTCCCTTTCCCAATTTTAAATCTACATTGCTCTACTTGAGCAGCTGCACTTTTATGCAAAACTCATAACGAGGAAGCCTCTGCTTTTAGAGGGTAAGCACCCTCTGGGAAACATCAAACACCCAGCCAAGCCTTGCAGGCTGTGACTAACCCTCGGGGCTGAGCTCTGCCTCGTGCTGGTACAGTAACACAACAGGTGTATGAACTCCGCACAACAAACCAAATACTCTTAGGCAAATCCATTTTCCTTTGTGCTGTTTACGGGCCCATTTAAAAGAAAAAGCGTTCTGTCAATCAAGGACAAGTAGTACCTGTTTTCCTGGCAGGTGTGGAGCTCACCTGTAAGGACACGCTCTTACCCTGGACGGAGCTGCACCCACAGCTGAACACCTTCCCAGGCAGTTTTACGAGAGACTTCTCCAAACGCCTCGGCTCGTTAAGGGCTCGCAGGGTTGTGTTTGCCAGTCGTTGCTCCCGAATTACAAGGCACTGTGGCGGGAGGGGAAGATACGTGGGCTGTGCCTGCAAAGGTGCGTTTGCTCAGGCAGGTAACCCAAATAACCTTTCTAAAGTCAGCTAATGCACAGCCACGCAGGAGCCGCAGCAAACCCCAGGCTCAGTTAAAGGCTAGTTTGAGCGCACGGCTGTGCTTAATTGCATCTCTGACACCCTGACCATCACCCACCTGCGCTGTTGTAGGTGCCGCGGCCGCTGAGGCACGCTCTGGCGCAGGGTCCCGCCCGGGGGAGCCGGCGGCCAGCGGGCTGACCCGGCTCCCGCCACTGCCGGGCCCTGCGGGCGAGGAGCGCGGGCACGGACAGGCTTCAGCTCCCCGAGCGGGCGCGTAGGCTCACGGCACACAGCCACGCTAACGGCCTGGAGCCCGTCAGTGAGCGCCCCTCCGCCGGAACGCGGCGCCTCGCCCCGACGCTGAGGCGATGCGGTCGCGGCGCCATCTAGCGCAAGGGCCGCGGCCTCCGAGGGCTCCCTCAGGCTGCTGGGCGGCCCCCTCGGCCCTGGGCGAGTGAAAAGGCGAAGGAAGCCCTTTCTCAGCGGACGAGAATAGCTGTCGCTCTAGGGTGACCTACAATAACATGGCAACATCGACCAATCTTAAATTCCCTGACTAAAGCTGTTTCCCAAATGGCTCTCTGCAGTCCCAAAAGGGGACATCCGTGTGTTCCTGGATGCAGCTGCTGGAGGGGGCAGCTCCCCTCACCTTGGCACCTCACTCACCCATCATTTCTACCTTTCCTTAACTATTTTTAAATTATTTAATCACAAGTATTATCCAATCCAGTAACATAAATTACTTTCTTAAAGGAAATGCTTGAATAGAGGATCAGAAAATCTCCATTTTATAAAGGAACCTCTTACAGGCACAGTGGAGTTTACAAAGCAGAGCTAGAACCTGAAATCCCTTCACTCTAGTGACAGAAACTCTACACACAAGGTTAACCAATAATTGTGCATCACAGGGGCAGCTGTTAATCAGCACACCTGCTCTCATGGGGAATGTGCAACACCATTAGTTATAATTATACAATAATTTACAGCAGAAGGGAGATGCAGAGCTCTTCTAGCCCCGTCCCACTCAAACCCAGCCGAGACTGCTGACGTTGACACAAACATAAGAGTCCATGTAAGGGGCTCTAGTTTGTGGTTTTTTAAAATGAGTTGACGACTGTTGTTAACAGTTTCTGTTATTAATGTATGACCTGAGGAGTTCATGCTCCCTCCCCTGTGTGTAAAATTGCCAACAAATGAACAAGCAGCATAATCTCTCATGTTTTGCTTTTTTCCAAACCACCACATGAAAAGGTTAACTGTCTGAATTAAAGAATTTTATTTTGTGCATAAATGAATGACATTTTCTAAAATCAGTTGTTGCTGTGCTAGACAGACACATGTAAGACTCATCTTTCCATTTTACATTACAACATGCAGTATGAGAATGATACATTATTTTACTTGAATTCTCAAGTTAATAATCTTTGAATAAATCAAGAGCTATTAACTGTATGAACACTAGTAACAGTCAATTATTTTAATTGTGAGGAAAAGATGCCTCAATATCACAGAGATCAAGAAACACCAACTGGAACACAATGGATTCACAGTTCTTACTAGGCTCTTTATTTCGAAAATATTTTTCAGATTATAATTTTATATTACTATAAGTTTTTGTGGAATAATGACTTAGGTATAGGGCGAATCTATATGAATATCAGCTCATGTAAGTGTCAGATTTAACACTGCTTTCTTCCCTCTGTACTGCCTGGCTCGACAAAGTGTTGAGTAGCTTTGTAATTAAAAAAAACAAAACAAAAACCACCCAACAAACCACCACCAACCACCCCCTAACAGTTATAACCTCAATCCTTACTTTTCTTGCTACTTAACAGCAAAGTCAATCAATCTGATATTTTACTCCTATTTAAAACATTTATCTGCCACTAAAACTACACTCAACCAACCAGTGCAGAAGCAACATTATAAATGGGCATGTTTAGAAGTTCTATAACATATGTATTTTTGTGTACACAGTGGTGTTTTATCTTTAAAATTTTACTATTAAATTAGAAAAAAAATAGCTGTGACAAATATGCAGTCTACCAGCAGTGCTGTTTGCAAAACAGTGGGAAGTCGTCTGTGGTAAATTATTCATCAAAAGCTTCCTGTGTTATTTTCTTTTTTTCAACACTGAAAGACTTATTGCCAAGGTATACAATTTCCCTCCCTGTAGAAATCTCTTTCAGTCATACAGCTCATAAGCTGCACTTCCAATTTTAAAATGTTTTAATTAAGAACAATTTATTCTGTCATATTGTTCTTGCTTTCTAAATCATAGGAGCTATAAAACATACCTTGAAATAATCAATGACAAATAATTATCTAGAAAAACAGTAAAAAGCTAGTGATACAGTAGGACATAAATCTCAATATAATTATCAAGAATTTTGGACAGTTCAGTACATTATGAAAAATACTTCATATTCCTCTTGCACATTAAAAAAAAAAAAAGATCTGTGTCTGACATTTCAGTAACGTTTTCAATGAAATGACACCTCGCATACACTGTGTTAACAAAAAATTCCCAACCCATGCACTGCAGCAGCTCAAAAGCTGAGCAGCAGCTCAAAAGTTGAGGTACAATATAGACCTTCCCTAATCATAACTTCCAAGTACTGAACACTTCAGCAAGGGAATACAAATACTTACTATCCTTTCAAATAAATAGTGTGAATATAGCCATTTCTTACAATTCATCTATCTTCAGCCTATTAACTTGTCCTTAAATGCATCTATCTGTAACATGTCTCCCTGAACAAGACAGCACACTTGCACTGTACTTTAGACAGAATACGGAAACTTTAAAATACAGATATAATAAAATATATCTATGTGTTATTAGTGCATATTACATCCTGCATATATTTTTTCAGCATATGTTATCTACCATTAAGAAATGCAATATCAGTTTTGCTTTCCCCCCCGTAATGTGGGAAGTGTTGTCAGCCTCATTCTCTGCCTGTTTATTGCACTAAGATGAAAAAATTGCATGAAGAGTTGAGAAATACCAACTGCACTTCTGCTAACCACCCTTCAGTTTGGGAACACTGAACAGAACTCAAGGAGGGCATACAGACATCCAAATATGGAAAAACATATGTGTTTTGCATCATGTTCACTGGATGCTGTTCCCAAAGAACAACACCTAGAGGTAGCATGCTTATTCTTATTGGTCTAATTTCAAAAGACCTATAAACCTCGTCCTTTCTTCTCCAGTGGTAGGCTAATATCTCTTCCCACTTATGTCAAGTGTTTCCACCTGCTTCAATAGAGCTAGGATTTTTTTAAGAATAAAGGGCTGAGGTGACCATACCTCTTCAATAAATCAGTTTAATTAAGCAGTCAAGCACACTGACTTCTGTATCTTTAGGCCTCCCTAACATACAGGGTGTGCGTTATAAGCACGTTTCTTACAAATTACTCATGGTGAAACACAGATTTAAATGAAGAAATAGGCCAAGAGTACTTAAATAAATTTTAACATGGATTAGCATAGGATATTACCACATTATTGCTCAAGTTAACTCTCAAAGTAAAGTTTCTGCAAATTATATATATATAATATTTATATATATAACTTCAAAAAACTAAGTATTATAGCATTTGAAAACTTTATTTTTGTGGTTGCTTAATGGAGTGTTCAATGAACACGTAAAAAAGATCCCTATAATACAGTTCAACAGAGAGACAACATATTATGCCTTCATTAATCTGTGGTGCTACACCACAAAGCATACCAAACTCAGAAAGCTACAGGTTAGTCTACTCCCCTTTAAGCATGCATTTGTAAAACATCCATGTACTCTTAAAGAGACAAAGGAAAAAAAAAAAAAAAAAACTAAGAACCATGCTACTTATTTTTAGCTCAGGAAAGAGCCATCTTACTTTGCTACATTATGATTTTGATTTGAGAAGTCTAAAAAAACCAAAATTACTTAAAATTAAGTTTGTGCATATTCTTAAAATCGCTCCTTACTAAAAGTTTCGGCATCAAGTGTGCACTGCAGTTTTATTTTATTGTCATGGCCTGATTTTCAAAAAAAACCCCTAAGCCCCACACAGTATAGGGCATAAGGGCTGCGGGCATTCAACATTTTTGGAAGTCAGGACACAGTTTAAGTGATTGTGCAGAACATTTCCCTTGTAGTATAAGCCAAGTGTTCATTTATGCCCAATAATAAGACCATAGAAGTTTCATCAAATCAATCAAAATAAACTTTTACAAGTCATAAAGGACTTCAAGGATAACACCAATCGACCAGGCCTGAGTTTCACAGCTAAAAGGGCAATACTGTCCATTCTCATTGGTCAGTTCTGGAAGCCCTTTCCAGGATGATCTGATAAAAGAAAAAACAAACAAGTACTGTTGTTAGATTATACATTGAAATTAAAAAGAACATTTCATTTTAAAACCTTTTAGAAGTTTATCTCAGTAGAAAACTGAAAACCACGACTAAAGGTTTGTTGTCCTACAGGCACAGTATGTTCCTTAATAACTGAGATTGTCAATTTTTTTTTCCCCCTGCAGCTGGAAATTGTAGTTTGTTGTGGGTGTGCCTCACGTTCCAAGTAGACTCTCTGCTACCAATAATACGTGAACTTACACTACTGTTGCTCCTGTTTCTCATTCAGGTAGCATTGCAGTTGGAAGAATATGAACAATCTCTGAGATAACTGAATGGTATTCAAACGACACTTGAAACTGGATTATGGTGCTAAAAAGAGGTAATGGCTGGAAGATAGCATGACTACATTTTTTTTTTTCTCCATAGGATTAAAAAGCCTCCACAAACTAACGTACTCGCAGAAATACTATAAGTTGAGCCTGTTGCTACACTAATAATTCTGTACACAAATGAAACGCCAAAACATAGTAGAAGTATACTCCTTAAGTAGTAAGACAGAAAAAGCAAATAATGTTAGCAAACTTCAAGTTATTTGGTAATACTACCAAAGACGACACTGGGACAAAACACTACATAATGCAAAAAGTTGCTTAACAAATCCTGTTTCTTCCTCATGTAGTCAGCCAAACCCTTCTGTCATGCCCACTCCTACTGAGTTACTCTTACAAGTACAAATAAATGAATATTTGAAGTACTGCAGAGCAGATTACATGGAAGCTATATCAAGGACATAATCTTTGTTTTGTTTGTTTCAAATATTTAAGAATTAAAAACATAACAGAAAAAGGGGGAAAATAGTGTGGGTTTAGTGGCTTGTTTTTTAAGAGGGACAACTCAAAATGCAAAGGAACATTTAAGGGCCATAAGCAAGTTCCTCTGCCTTCTTAGAATATCAAGGTTAAGATTCTGAATCACTGTCATACTAATTTCCTCATTTACAATACAAGAAATCCTAACAATATTTTGCATCAGCTAATCTGCCACAATTTTAGTCTGTCACTACTAGCCCTTTAACTATTTTGTTTTGCAAGTTCTTTTGAAATATTTTGATTTTTTAAAACACAACTTACCAACTTTTTTTTCCAAAATTCATTTTTTTGTATTAAATTAGATCCTAATTTTTAACATAAGGTTTATTTCACCCAATCTTCACGTGGGTAAGTATTAGTAATTCTGCAATCTATAAAAAGCACTAGATCTCAGCTGTAGTTGAAACCCGATTTGAGATCTGCAATATCATACAGCAGTGAACTTTATAAGTAGAAAAGAGATGCTGTTTACATTATGGATCTGTATTTTCATATGCAAATGGATAATGGATACCACTAACTTGAATGAATATTTTCAGTCTGTGTTAGTTGGTGTCTTACCTTTCAAGGTGAACGTAGTGGCGAGAAAGAACATTCTTAATCATAACTACAGTTTTTGCATGTATCTCTGGACCAATCAACTTCGAGAAGTACAACTTGGCACGGAGAAAATACCCAATTGGCCACAGCCATTCCTAAGTAATGAATGAAAGGAGATTGTTATTATAGCTGTCAGTTTGAAGAGGTGACAGCACTTTTTCTATAATTGAAGAAACTGGCTCTTACAGGTCCTTGGTGATAATTAAAACCTCTGGCTACATTGTAGTTGTCATTGTCAAGAGCATTATCATATACTCCACAGTAAACCATATCACTGCAAGAAAGAAGAAATAAATTATGCAAACAAAGCCTTAATAAAACTGGCATATACGAATGGAAACAAATCAAAAATTTGTCATGGCATTTACATTTAATGATGGTTAAGTTAGGGAGGTCTCCACCAGGTTCTGTATTTTACATGACAATGGACTTCCAAACACTATTTAAACTAGTAGGAAAATGGTTAAAGTCTTGTAATGACTGTAATTCATAATATTGCCCTTATGCTTTTACTCAAACTATAGTGCTGTGTACTGTATCATATAGAAGTATGTATCAAGATGCAAATTCAACATCTGTTACGATACCAAATTTGACTTGCTTACCCGTGTGGCATCTGAAAACACCTGATGACTGTCTACATAAATAAAATCAATTGCATGGACTTTTAAAAAGCAAAATAATTGTTCCAGAAGTATATATTGCAGCCTTATTTCACAGGCACTTATGAGGATTTTAACGAAAGAAATACTACCCCCACATGTCAAATAATTCCTCCTGTCACATTTGGTAATTAATACTTATTCTTATCTCTACCATACTTACTCTGGGTCTAAGGTTTTCATGCCTAATGGACCAAGCAGTTTTTCCTCTGCTATCTGCAGGGCTTTCCAAGCTCTCTCAGGTGTAAACAACTCAGGGGCCTAATAAAATAAAGACTTAATAAGTAAACTCTGTGCATGTGCACACATAAGATTGTGTACGCAAAAGTAGAAGACCACAAAAAGCCAATATTTGTATTACTGAATCAGCTTCTGGAACCTACAAGTCAGAGTAAGCAAGAGGAGAGAAGCTATACAGTACCCTTTTAAAAATTTTACTTTATTTTAAATACACTTGCCAAGTATTATTACTGAAGCTCTTTATAATGCTGATAGAGGCAACAATCAACCCATGCTTTTTAGCTAACTTGACAGGAAAAGCAGCCTCCCAGACCTAACCTTAAAAAGACACTGTGTGCACAGTGAACCTGCAAATTTATCCTAGCTATACACTGGACAGCAGTTCTGTTAAGGAGAGTCCTATCAAAGCTGTATTTTTAGGAGATACTCCAAGATGGATCAACATTAAAAGTACGTAAAAGTTTTCATAAAGTTATTCTAAGCAATGTATGTTCCTGATATAATGCCACGCAGATGAACCTTACAATGCAAGCTTAGTTCAATAATAAAGAAAATTTTAAGTGTAAATGTGTCCCCTGACCTCCTCTCACTTACCACAACCATTGCTATTGTAAAATTTGGCCTGAGTTGGTAATCACACCATGGACTTGAAGCTCCATAGCTGTCCTTGTAAATTCCACGTTTGTGAACAAGATTTGGATGTTTCTCATTAGGATCTGCTGGGTTCTCAGAGACAAAGAACAGCCTTTCAAAGTGTCCTTGAATTTTTCTGTTCCACTCATCATATGTGATAATTTCCTCCTTTCCTGCAAGATGTTGCACACAGGTTTTATTTTCTGAAAACAGCAACAGTGTTAACACCAGAAGTATGCTTATGTTTATTTTTACTGTTTTGCTTATTGAAGTTTTACTTAAGATACCCCTAACACAGTAAAGGCTATAGTGGCATTGCAAAAGGTTATTATCTAGAAGTCTAGAAGTTGAGTTATATTGCAGATCAGCTCCAAAACATGCAAAACCTTTTTTTTTTTTTTTCTCCACACATATTCTAACTTGCAGTTAGCTAGGATCAAACAGTACAAGCTACCGTGATCTACAGTAAATACTTAATTAAGTTTAAAATTATAATTCACACATCAGCATGGTAACATGTCAACTCTTTTATAAACTCTTTTATAGTACTTGGTATACATACACTCTTGCTGTTTTGGAGACTTCAAAGAGAGTATCAAAACATTAGAATAAGTGGCACTTTTGAAAGCTTTCTCTTCCTGAAGTCCTGACACTTAACATAGGAGCAGAGACCTAGGATCACCTCTCTCCAGCTGGTGATTCCCCACGCTTAGCCCAATTCTACAGTTCACAGGAACAGCTCACTGAAACTTCAAGTGAGACTAGAAAAACATCCCTTTTTAGTCAGCAGAACTGTGCTAAGGATATCTTCCTGAGGTACACACACATCTTAAATAAGCAATGCTTTTATGAAAGAACCAAAAATAGTAAAGAATTGTATATTACATTTATATTAGGTGAGTACAGAAGTATTACCTGTTTTTCTTAAACTACAGTTGGAATACAGCAAAACCAACAATACTACCAGAATTGAAATACAGTATTGCCAGTTACATGAGATTAAGAATGGAAGGGAGTATACAGACATCAAACTGAATCTAAAAAAAAAAGTTGCTTATGATTCTGGAACAAAAGACAAAGCAAGTCTTATAAATATTATTTCCACATCTATGGACTATAATATTGCTGTGTACCAAATTCTAAATTGTCTTACTCTAGCCATAGATTTTAAGAAATTCTGAAGTGACAGGTAAGTTCATGATCTAAGAATCTGTACTGTTTAGGACAGATAGGAAAAGAACCCAACCTCTTTCATTCACATTTTCTAAAATAGACCAAAGAGCCACTCAATTAATTGCTTTCCAATATTATCCTTTACTGAAAAGTGAAAAGGCTTTACAGGGCATGTATATTCACATATAAAATGAGATGAGACACTTATGTGAAACATAAGGGACATCTAAAGATATTTATGTAAATATTCACGGAAAGTGTCTTTCTCTCTTGTGAATACTGAAAAAAAAATGAAAAGAAGCATCTTGTGTCATTTTACTTAGCATTCTTGTAATGAATGACGCATATCACAATACATAGAATCATAGAATGTTCTAG
>VZTO01030123.1:0-10707 GCA_013400615.1 Syrrhaptes paradoxus
ACCCATGCCAGCCTGTCCCCTCAATAAATACAAATGACGAAGTGTAGAATGAACATGCCACTTCCACCCAATGTCATTCTTCCTTAGAAATCACTATAACTAGATGAAACTGCCTCCACATTATTTAGAAGACATTTTAAATCTTTTAATCATAAGCAAATGTCATAGTATTTTTGCAATCAAAACTAGAGCCTACAGCCTGTGTACCTTAAGCATCTTTAAGGGCATTACAGATAATCTCAAACCATAACATGCTTCCAAAGTAAGGGTGGTATGTATTTTTAGTCCCATTTCACAGATAATAAGCAATAAGAAGTACAATAACAAGAAATAAACCACCCAAAATCATAAAACCACTTTGAAACTTTCATCTACCCAATATTTTTGGTTCTGACATATGAAAAAGGACAGAGTGGCACCTTTCTGGACTTTCTTCTGCCTTTCCTTACCCTACATCCAAGCTAGAGGCTTTGTTTTTGTAATAGTTGCCTGTCAAGGCCTCTTTTCCATGATTCAGGCTAGTCTGATTTTAAACCCATTTCAGATCCAAAGCACTGTTTAGTAAATAACACCACTAAATGAACTCCACAAGATATTGATTGTGCTGAAAAAGTACGTACTTTTCCTTTTAATGCTTCTGTCTACTAACTTCACGTTTCTTAATTCTGTTGTGAAAAACCGTAAGCAATCATTCTTTGTTCTCTGTTCATTATTTTAAACAGCTAAGTGTTCACTTTGCCAAGCCACTGTGTTAGGGCCTGTTTAGTACTGAAAGCAATCCATACCTATGTTTTTCTTTACCTGCCTCATGCCCCCCGTTTTCTTGGCAGTCTTGTTTTTCAGCTGGGGAGACTAGAACAAATTAGTAATTCAGGATGTGACTATGCCATGACTGTATGTGATGCCATGATGATAGTTTCTTTTACTGTCTGTTCTTTTTCTTAGCTGTTTTTTTCTTATCATTCTACTTAGCCTTTGCCTGTCACTGAGTATTGGGCTAGTAATTCTTTCCTAGGATCATGGACAATGACAATTAAATTTCTCTTCTGATAAGCTTTTTCCCCCATGTACATTACCTTGTATTTATCAACACTAGTGCTCATTTGCTCCTTGTCCCATAGTTGATCAGTACCCTGAAAACTGCTGCATCTCTTAGCAGTCACTTTTCATCATTATTTTGAAGAATTTAGTATCATCCGGACACTTAGTCACTTCATTATTCACCTACTTTTCTAAATCATTTATGTTGAACAGTAGATATCCCAGCAGAGCTCCCTGAGCGACTCCACTGTTAAACTTCTACTTTTGTCAAAACTGATCATTTAATCCTACTATTTAAGATATTTATGAGAAGATCTCCCCTTTTGTCCCATGACAGCTGAATTTCCCATAAGTCAAGATTTTATCCTAGGCCATTTTGGTTTTTATTTTTTTACAGCTACTGTAGCAAAGCAGTTTACTACCTAATAACAAACTTCTAGGTCTTTACATGATAATATTCATGCAAATGTAGAATGAAACAAACCCCCTCCAAAACCACAGCCGCCAACACCAGAAATACATTCATAATACAAACCATGTAAGACAGCATTTTAAATTGTGTGGCAAAAGGTTCAAAATGGAGTTAACTAAGTTACCTACACCATGAAGAGTCTTCCTGGCTCTACTCCTTGGCTATTTCTGTCTTACAAATGGAACATTTTTCTGCAAATTACTGATACAATGAAGTTAAACAGGAAACGATCAGGCTGCACTGTTAATGAAAATTTGTTTCTGTTAGACTAAGGAGTTAATTTTTGAAAACCCAAATTACTGTTCTTAAAAGCTAGGTTGTAATAAGATAATTGATGCAGTGCTGTAATACCATTTAGTCCCACTTGAGAGGGAAAGCTTAATACTAAAATAGTTTGACTGACAACGTTGCCATTTATCTTCATAGCAGGAGTCAGGTGAGAACAATAAAATGATAAAAGCTCTCTGTGCTCCATCCAGTTCAGCTGCCACAAATCCACCTAAACAATGTGAATAAGCACTATAAGATTGTTTGTGTTCCCTCAGATTTTTGGATTTGAATACCCGTAGTGGAACTCCAATACACTGATAGGATCTGAAAAGTTCTCTGTGTCTGACTCTTTGTAGACTAGAGAGAAAAAATCAAAAAGCTTAGACATCCCAGGTGTCATCAATTCAATCACCAAAATTAGATGGCTGTTATGTAAATTATGCAAATATGTGACTCAACCTGTTCGTTCGTATTTGAGAAATGAAATATTTAATGATGCTGACATTTTTAATTATCATCAGGCTTCTGAGTTAACTCCTAAGTGGGATAAAAGTTATTACATGATCTCTGCAGATTCTGTTGGACATCTCTGCATCATGTCAGACTTTATTACAGGCATATATATTAGCTGCATTTCAAAAGCTGAGAAGATGGATAATAAGGAAAGGACTTTTAAAAAGCACAAACAGATAAACTAATAGATGCTGTGAAATTGGTGTATTCTTTGACAATGGTCAGAATTTGACTGTATTATGATGAATACTTTTCCCAAATTTTTTTCTATACTCCAAAAATATTTATGATGTAGGCTTCAAACAAATATTACCAGTCTACGCTCTTGTGATGGAAATGTTATGAGAACAGAAATATCATGATTGTGGACTTTTTCATTTAATTGTATCCATCTATCTCACATCACTAAACCATATTGTTCCTTAGATTTACTTAGTAGACAGAAAATAAGAGTCAAAAGGTAGGCCATTCTTAAAGTTTAATTTCAGCTCTGTCAATGACATGCCTTACAGAAATTTCCTGATAGTTAAACCTCAGATTTTCCATCAGCAGAAGAGGGATAATCATGCTTAGCTAATTCACAAAGCCAATGATATTATTGCTGTTGTTTGTCCTATTTTGTAAGTAGATGTAATCATCTGTGTTGCACAAAATTTTCTAAGAGGAATCTATCTATCTAAATAGAGATCTTAAAATCTGAGGATTAATTAATTTATGTTTGCATAGTTCTTTGAAGCTGTGGAGCACTATATAAATGCCAAATATTATCTACTCTTAACCATTAACTATGACTTTCAGTAGGTACTGCATATCACAGTGCATACTATCATTACAGCACAAGACCTTCTGTAAAACACACAAAATTATTAATTTTCCTGTTAATATTCTTTCTGTCCTCTTCTCTAACCCTCATACTCTTTGCATAACCTACAGCAAAGCAAAGCTGCCAGATGCTTACTCATATAAAACCATTTTAGCCATTTTAGTCTAAGGTTACTTTTAGTGCATAGAAGCTCTCCTTCTTACTTCAAAGTAAAACAAACAAACAAACAAAAAAACCAAGCAAAAACCCAACACTGAATGATGTAAGAAAACTGTCTACTAAAAAAATTCTTACTCACTCTCTTTGAAACAAAACTCCTCCGATCCCTTTCCTTCAGTTCAAGGGCATATGGTTCCCCGTGGTGATCGATGACTTCAGACTCTTGCTGTCCGAGTGCGGCAGAGATGCAGTCTGCTGGACGTTAGGGCTATGGCAGGTTTTCAGGGGAGCAAGTTCAGGGTTGGGAGCTACCACTGAGGATGTTCTCCCTGTGGACTTTTCCTGTGCAGCTAGGATCTGTTAGCAAAAGCACTCTGTTGATTTGAGTCTAATGTAGACAACACAAACCTCATCTGAGAACTACCAAAATTTGATTCACATAGCTGGCCTCTCTAAGCACTACAGTTCCTGCATACTGACCAACCAGTGTTGGAGGGACATAGCAGCCAGCAGTGGGCTCCTGTGGAGAACACCAAGTTGTAATTCATTGGGGATAGTGCTATGCTCTTGCATATTTTAGGGAGAATCAACAGGATGGCATTGGAAGGATAATATTTTGATTTTTATAATTGCACTTTGGCTAGTTACTGCCTCTCTCTCTTCTTGAATTCCTCATCAACAACAAAAAAAGAAAGAACAACCTTTGATATGTATAATGCATATATATGTATATATTTTTTCATCTTTTATTTAAACTACATATTTTTTGCAGGAAAATGTACAGCAAAATAAGGCAATTGGAATCTTTAGATTCTATTATATCAGTAGTGACAATAGATTTCACAAATTCACCATTAAATAAAAAAATTGGGAACTATTTTGTATTTCCCATTTACATTGAGTATGCAGAATTCACAGAAAAGACATTTATAGTCCATTAATATTTTAAAGAATCAAGTAATTTACAATGCCTGGGTCACTGTCTTACAGACCATAGGACTATATCTAAAGTGGCCACCTCTACGGTTCTGAGTCTTCAGGTCCAGCTCCACACCCTAACTGTATCCTGACTCCTTCTTGAAGCGAGATCTGGAATGAATCTCCTGCTCTCTGTTCCTTCCCAAGAAGGAAGTTTGGGCACAAAGTCTGTATGGGACTTGAGGACATAGTTCAAAAATACCAATCTGGGTGATAAGGAATGAGGGTCATGCAGGGACACACATCTCTCACTAAGGATAGATTTGGTCTTCAGTGATGTTATTTGCATAAAAACAAGAAATAAGAATGATTGTCAACTACATGTCAGTGACACAAGAGGCCAAGTAATCCTTTAGTAGCCTTGAAATAAGGGATATCTGGAAATAACACTGTCACACGACCCAGAAAATTCAGGGGTTCAAAAATTGTTTGCAACTTCTCCAAGGAAAGTAGAGTGAAAAAAACCCTTTGTTTTTACGAAGGAAGGATGATGCACGCAGGTGTAGTTCCCTTTGTTACAACTAGAGCAATTTATCAGTGGTTACAAAGTAATTGACAAATCTTTTTTGCTAATTGTGACATGAATTTTCCATTCAGGTGTCTCTACAGGGGCACAAAATTGTCCTCTAACAATGCTGCTTGTATATATGTAAGAAACTAAGGCAAATAGTCTTTTTCTACTAATACTTCTCTCCCTTGGGATCATCTTCTGACCTATTGCAGACCTAGATTTCTTGGTTCACCATTTCCTTCCTCTGACTGACAGAAAATGTCAGGTTAAAGATTTACTTTATATAAGCCTAAAATACCAGTCCCTAGCATCCTGGCTATACAGCGTGTTTCTATCACATCCTTCCAGAAATGTACTAAAGTGTAGTTTAATCTGGTGAAAACAGGTAATTTGACCATAGATGATATAGTGCGAAGGGTATCCAGAAATTCTGATTGCTCCCCATTTTATTTATCTTGGTGGGGCAGATTAGAGGCTTTATAGATGGCAATCATTCTTCACATTAGCTGTCTAACAAGGAAGGAATGAAATCTGGTCTCAAAACTTGAAGGCCTCCTTATCTGCTGCTGTAACTCAACTTTCTTCTCTCACTACAAAGCTGAGGGGACTCCACTGGCATTCTATAAAGCCAGGCAGAAGAAGAACCTTCCTGGGTACTGTAATAATTCTCAGGGTAATTGTTATCACATAGGTTATGTGACTCCACTAATGTTTTCAGCATTAGGATTTATTTTAACAACAGAAAACTCTTGAATAACAGCTATTTAAGCAGCTACTTTGTTGATAACGGCAGTCGTCGATGCTGCCTGATAAGCACTGATTCAGGCTGAAAAAAGGGGTCTGTATTCTGAAATATTCTTCTCTTAATTCAATGCAGGAAATATTTCTTTTTATATTAGAATTTGCAGTATTTACTTGTATTGGGTTTGCATGGCAAAGTTTTTGCACTGGGGGGCTACAGGGGTGGCTTCTGTGAGAAGCTTCTAGAAGCTTCCCCCATGCCTGACAGAGCCAATGTCAGCCAGCTCCAAGATAGACCCACCGCTGGCCCATCAGTGACTGTGGCAGCGCCTCTGGCATAACGTACTTAAGAAGGTGGAAGAAAACCCCCTGTGCAACAGAAATTGCAGCCAGAGAGAAGGGTGAGAACATGTGAGAGAAACAGCTCTGCAGGCACCAAGATCAGTGCAGAAGAAGGCAGTCTGTTCCTGCAGGACTGCATCCCATGAAA
Organism: Syrrhaptes paradoxus; assembly: GCA_013400615.1. NCBI lineage: Eukaryota > Metazoa > Chordata > Aves > Pterocliformes > Pteroclidae > Syrrhaptes > Syrrhaptes paradoxus. The sequence goes on from VZTO01030123.1 coordinate 5,999, forward strand.
GGGACCCACACTGGAGCAGTTTGTGAAGAACTGCAGCCCATGGGAAGGACCCATGTTAGAGAGGTTCATGGTGGACTGTCTCCTGTGGGAGGGACCACACAAGGAGCAAGGGAAGACTGTGAGGAGCCCTCCACCTCAAGAGGAAGGAGCAGTAGAGACAAGGTGTGATAGACTGACCGCAACACCCATTCCCCATTCCCTTCCATTGCTGATAGGGAGGAAATACATAAATAGTGACTAAAGTTAAGCCCTGGAAGAAGAGAGAGGTCGGGGGGGTGTGTGTTTTAATATTTTTTTTTTATTTTTTTCATTACCCTACCCTGGTTTGATCGGCAATATATTAAATCAATGTTGCCTAAGTTGACTCTGTTTTACACATGACAGTAATTGGTGAGTGATCTCTCCCTGTCCTTATCTATACCCACAAGCATTTCGTTATATTTTTTCTCCCCTGAGGAGGGGAGTGATAGACCAACGTTCATATGCACCTGACATTACTAACATAAAAGAATATCACTGAAAAAAATAACTGGAAAAAATTTATGAATGTCTTTTTCTCTTCTACTTTCTAGTACACTGGAGGGAGAGAAAGTGACAAATCAGTAATTACCAGGTAGATGTCTGTGTTTCTTCACTGGTACTTGTCTTCATACAGTGGTAACTAGACAAATTATCCAGTTGTTCTTTTTTGAAATTATGAGAATATTTAACATGGTTGGGATTTTCATCCTGGTGTTCGGTTTTGGTTTGTTTTTTTTTCCTACATGCCCTTATTTTTATATTTTATTCAAAATAATCTACACCCACATTTACCAAATCTGCTGCCACATTGTACAAATCTAGCTAATAATTCTAGTGAAGCCTAATGGTAATGTCAAAGATACAATTGTAATAAAAAACCTGATCCATAGATTTCTTCTCTATTTAAATACCTTTAACTTTTTTGTTATCTGTGGTTACAAACTAACACCTTATCTACCTGTCTTGTTTTCCTAATATTAGTATATTATGAATGCTTACTCCTGCAGGTTCCAGTTTTGAATTAAAATTTTAACACAGCTTTTATGTTGTCTTTTTGATTTTTTATTCTTTCAATTCTGTTTTGAAGCTGAACAGCACTGTTAAGAAAAAATAATTCTGTTCAGAAAGAACAGCACTGAGTTGATATATCTGCATTCTTATAATATTCATAGCTTATATAAAATACTGGCCCTGTGATTACTAACTCCTTGAATAACCACATTCAAGTCCAAGGCACTGGAAGGAAACATGAATCATATATCTGACTACAGCATTTCAGTGAGTCAGTGAAAGGCTGACTGGTTAATGCCCTGGAGCCAATGGATTCAATAGATGTCTTTCATTTAAATGAGTTTTAGGTCAGATCTGCTGTAGCTGCACAAACACTGAAAAATCAACAAGATTCTTTAACTAGACTGAGTAGGCTGCTTAAGATGATGAAGTATTACATATTGTGTAACTAAATCTGTAAAAAATGCCTGGTTTTTGTTGCCTGTTTTAACAAAATCAAAGGTAATTTGAAAGAAATCAAGAGGGTAGAAAGCTGTCTGTAACTCCCTGAACATGTTAACAGCAAAACTGAAGACATTAGTGTCACTTTTATCACTGAAACAGAAACTATGGGTTTTAGGAAGAGATTTTTTGATACTATATCTATTCCTCAAGAACATAAACCCTATTGAAAGACTTTTCTGCTTGGTCACAGGTATTTTTAGAAATGATACGCGTGTTCTACTAATACATTCCATTTTGCTGCATTAAAGAAAGCACGGGAAGAAATCTTTCCAAAGTCATCCCTTCCCTAATTCCTCTCCTTGATTTATCTGTAGGCCTTAACTGTTTTGGACATCCTTTTTTTTCCCAACAATTCCTTTCTTCTTGTTCCTTAGTAATGCCTCTTTCCTTGACTGCATTTCTGTCTTGGGATCTATACTTTTTTCTCTGGTCTAAATGCCTGCTTTGTTGATATTACTTTCTCTTCCAGAATTTTTCTGGGTTAGCAAACCTAGAAGAAATGAGAAGACTTTATCTTTGGGTTCTTAGAGCTCTGGGTTCTTAGACCTGTGGGTTCTTAGAGCTGACCCTACAATGAGAATATCAAAGTCAGAGAGAGACCAAAGGAGGAAAGATGCTATTGTGGAACTGACTTGCTTTGACAGTATAACATAATAAGGAAAACAGAAGTTGAACCAAACACAAAACACTTGCTTAAATGCTTTGAAAAATCCAAAACTTAGTTCCTCAGAACATTACTTAAGCAATCTTTCATATTTCTTTATAGCTTTCTAAAACTTTCCAGTGATTCTAGTTTTCCTGCTAATCTTTAAGAATGAGGCAGCTTGGCATTTTCCCTGTGCTGCATACTGTTGTCCCATAAGGAGTCACGTGCATTTTAAGATGGTTGCTGCTCTTTCTTACATTTTATCTTTTTAAGTGTTTAAACAATGTTGAAGAAAATCTGGGGATAAAGGGACTTTAAAATCAAGGTTTTGAGTGTTCCAGAAAGACGGTGTCAAAGACAAGTGGTTAGTTAAAAGAGCAATGCCTCATCATTCTTTGGCAACAATTCCCATGAAAAGTATGTCTCTGCAAGGCAGTAAAGCTGGGATAAATGCACTCAGAATAGAAGTGAAGACTAAAGAATAATCTTTCAGGAAGAGAAACCTGTTTTCCTATTAGAGTTGCCATCCTCAACCAGTTCCATTGAGAAGCAGCAGGCCCATCTTCCTCTACTCAGCCAGCAGTGAGGCTCCAGTTCAGTCTGAAAAGGCAAAAATAAAAGGGAACAATGGTCATACCATTAAAGAAATGAACTCTGCAGCACAGAAGTGAGGCAATGAGGCTGGCTCTTTCGCAGTAGATTCCAGTGTACGAAGACTGAATAACCTCAGATCTCAACACGACTAATGGAAACTGGGGCTAGAACAAGCTCACTGCAAAAGCAAAGCACTTAGCAGCAAAAGTGAAGGATCAAGAGAAAAGATGTTCAGATCAAATGTACACTGGAGCAAAGGCAGCCAGAACTGACATGATTTCCCTATCAATGATACTACTGACTAAGAAAAGAAGCACCTCCAAGCCCTGCGGAGAGAGAAAAGGAGCTCGTAGAGTCCCATAGCCAGACCCACCAGCCATATCAGGTGTGTTACTATCTAAATTGTTGAGTTAGATGAGGGAATAACAGAGTGAGGAATTATATGAACATTGTGGGGAAAAAAGCACATCTCACATTTTAAAGTCATGACGAGCAGGAAAACATCTCAAGTTTTACTCCATTTTCTTTCACAAATTTCTTGCATACCCTACTTCAGTCATCCTTGTTATCTAGGAAATAGGGACAGATAATAACGTGCTGTATGGGAGTAAATATGTCCTTTAAGTATTATAAACTGCTTAAAAAATAGGACAGTGATAAAAAGTGATAAACTATGTTGCATGAGGTTTTGGGCACTACAGCATAAGGGACATTCATATCCAAACTCTGAAGAGTGCACATCATGTTTTTTTGCTAAAAAAAGGAATGTGTTCCTTGACCTCAGAATTTAAAAGTCTCCCTCCAGTAGGTCTAGAATCACACACAGAAATCTTTAGGGAATGAGCATCCAATAATGGGTATAAAAAAAAAAAAAAGCACAAAACATTATCCTGACTCATCTGTCTATATTTTTTTCTCTTAAACCTGTGACAGGGTGATATACTTAGGACTGTGTGCTTTTTTACATCCTGTGAATATTTTTCTATTCAAGGAGGCAAGTCTGCTTTTTAAGCTACCATAGGGAAAATAATTTCCCTCCACAAGATGGCACCTACAGTGAGAAACACCAGGCTCTGAAGATTTTATTTTTTTGTTTTGCAGAAAGTAATCCCAATTCATGCAGTTTAATCTGTCTACGTTAAGCTCCTGATGTTTATTAAAAAAAAAGAAAGTTGCTTTTTCATGCTGCAATTACTCTGTGGTGCAGGAAAGATAACTTTGTTATTGTGATTGTTCACAATATGGAGTAAAGTTCTTGATGCTTATTTTAATCATTTTTTCCTAACTAACTATTTTTCTAAAAAAATCTAGTACAAGTGGCCATTTCATGACAGGGACACTTAATGAAAACTCCTTGCTGAAATCAATGAAGAACTATGACTAAAAATCAATGGTAACATATGATCCAAGTTTTTTTATGTTAGAATATTCTATGGCAGTCTTTTGGGATATAATAGAATAAACCAATTCTGCATATTCGCTTCACAGAAAGACCATATTTACACTTTATCAGTGATGGAGTTTCATGAAGCTTACCAGATTAAAGGGACAAGGAAAACCTAAGAAAATATATAAAAGTAGATCTTTAGAATTAAATATTCTCAAATATATTAATCTCTGTTCTATGTTCTTTCGCTCATTGTTGAAACAAAAAGAATGACTGTTTTAATATAGTGACACCAAACTGGGTGCTGCAGTTGACACAGTAGAGGGAAGGGGTGCCATCCAGATAGACCTTGACAGGCTTGAGAGGTGGGTCCATGAAAACCTCATAAAATTAAGCAAAGCCAAGGGCAAGGTCCTGCACATGGGGTGGAACAACCCAAGCACAAATACAGGCTGGAAGGAGAATGGATTGAGAGCAGCTCTGATAAGGATTTGGGGATGATGGTTGGTGAAAAGCTCAGCACGACCCAACAATGTGCACTTGCAG
>VZTO01030489.1:0-7500 GCA_013400615.1 Syrrhaptes paradoxus
GCAGCCGCTCTCCGCTCCGTAGGGCCGCACACGGCATCGCTTGAGCAGCTCCTCGATCATGGCAGCACGTGGTGAGGTGCCATCGAGGGCCACCAGGCGGCGCTCTGTGGCTACGCCCCAGGGGGTGGGCGGGGCACGGTCCCAGCATGCCCTGCGGTGGGGCGGGCTTTCCACCCTGCGGCGCCCCCTGGTGGCAGCTCCGGTGCTGCGCTCCCGCTCCCTGGCACGGCGGCGGCAGCACCCGCAGCAGCAGCAGGGTCGGGGTCAGGGTCGGGGTCGGGGTCAGGGTCAGGGTCAGGGTCGGGGTCAGGGTCAGGAGCCCCTCTTCCCCCGGGGACCCGGGCGCCAGCAGAACCCGTGTTGGCGGGGCACAGCAGACCCCGCCAGCCTGGCGTTCGGCACAGTCTATCATAAAGTGAGGAGGTCTAATTGAGCTACAGCTCTCTATCCTGCTATTTGTACAAATAAAAGACCACATCTCGATGCAAAATAAACACAAAAGCGCTGTTGTGACTATAACAGGGAGTCATATACTAATTTATATAATAAGTGGTTGTGCACGCTTTATTCAAGATTATGGCTGCAAGAAATGGCATGAATTGCTGGGTGTGTTTAATGCTGGATTATAGCAATTTGAAACATGTCAAACACATGGCTAATGCCTCATGCTTCACTCATTCTTGCGTAAACCTGCATAGCCACCATCCATTATACCCTTGGTAACAACACAATTCTGCAAGTAAATATTGTTACACTAAGTAACCTTTCAATTCAAGTTGTTTAGGAAGAGAAAATGCAATCTTGTGCAGTCAGTTCCAGTGTCAGTTTAATGTTTCAAGAGGGAAGTGGTGTAGAGAATAAGTATCTGTACAGTGACTTGCCGGCTTAAAACATGCACACGTGCATGCGCACACACGCACGCACCGAAAACGTACAAATCACTGCAGGGAAGAAGAGTAAAACTGTAGCTTCTAACTTCCCAGGACCAGTATTTCTTTTCCAGTGCAGGTGGTTGCCTGTGTACCCTGGCAGAATTAGGCATTCAACCTGCAGTGCTGAATTAATCTGCAATTTCATTCTGTCCTGCAGAAAGCAGCACGTATTTTCCCTGTATCTTTGTGTAAAATTCCTGGTAGCAGAGCTTCTATCTCACCTTTGGCAAGAGGAGTTTGGGAATCGTAGCAGAAGTGGGTGCTGGTGAAGGTGTGTGTCTGGACGTGGGTGTGTGCATGCCTGCGTAGGCACGCTCGTGACTGGCCGCGAGTGTGACAGCAGGAGAAAACGAGAAGGATTAGGAAATGTGAATGCATGCAAAGGTGTGCAAACAGGGACCTGTGTATTTTTGCTTGTCCTGTTTGAAATACCAAACTTTCAGCCTTACTGTCTCACAGTCGTGTTTCCTTTGTATTTATTTGTGGTTATTGTGCTAACAACCCACACGACTCTTGTGAAAGCAAGAAAAAGGTGTGGTAGTTTGCTTAGTAAGATGTTGCAGGTTCAGATTATTTAGCCACCAGTAACTGAAATTACTGATACGCAGATATCAGCAATTATTCTAGTTTAGATGTTTTCAGTGCTTTAATTTGGGAGGGTTTAGAGTTTGAAGTACATACACACATGTGCGTATACACGTGTGTGTGCACAAGAGAAAAGAAGGGAAAAGAAAAGGATTTTGTGTTTTTGCTTTTTCCAGCAGCCCCTTTCTTAGTTGCCGGCAGTGAGAAGGGGGCTGTGGACAACCAAGGCAGGGCATTACTCAAGCCAAAGTTTCAGTATTGTTTTTACAAATACCCTTTTGCAGCCAGAAAAAAATCTTTTATTTTTAACATAAAATTCTAGGGACTCTTTCTTCTTCATATAAATACTTACGTGTTTCTTCCACTTCACTTCCAAATAAATTGCCCTTTCTGTCACTGATAGTCTATAGTTTCATTCTGTCTGTACACAGCTGTTGGGTCAGATTTGTTATTTTCTATTGCCAGGGTAGTGTTACTGGTCATGTTATGTTAAAGCCGATTCTGCTGGCTCCCAGACACTTGAAGTTAAAATGCAGAGCCCGAACTACACTCGGGGGCTTTGCAGGGATACAAAATCCACAAGACATAAACCCCTTTGGTTAATAGGAGCTGGAAGATGTTTAACCCTTCTCAGCTAATTGTAATGAAAGAGTTGGAGAGATGTAAGAACAGGGGGGGGCTGATGTATTTATTTATTAAATTTCTGAGTGTTTTCTAATGTTTTGATTACCTAACGTTTTCACCCCTTTGCCCTTTTAATGCGCTTGGCTAAATGTACCACTGTTATTGTCTAACGTTAGAATTTGTAAAAGATGAACCTGTCTGTTGGTTAAATCTTTGTTTGACTAAAAGAGGATTAATGTTTGAATTTCCTGAATTTCCAAATCCTTGTAACGATACAGTTGATGAAGTGTTTTAAATAGATTTCCACTCTGATATACATGTCTTTTTATTGAAAGTAAATATTGTAAAAATGGGAAAGGGCTGCCTGCTCCCACAGTTGTGGCATACCCGCATTAGAATTTTCATATAACTACTAAGGGCAATCAGACCCTTTTCTCTGAATATTTTAAACATTGTACATGTAAAATTTATGCCTAATTTGAATACTTATTAGCTGCCTAATCTCAGAAAAGAGTATTAGCTTTGTTTTTGCCTTGTAAAATTCATTACTGCCTGTATCACATTTTCCGTTTCTATTATTTGTCTTCGGTGCTGTTTGTGAGAACGTTGAAGAAAAGCTGTTTGTGCATAAACACCTCTGGTGCTGCTGTTGTTTACTGGGCTGGACCAGCTCCCCTCCTTTGCGTTAGCTGTGTTCGTGTTTGGGTTTTTTGCATTCTGTTTATTTTTGACCAGAGCATCTGTAAATAACTCATCTCTTACTATTTTAACTTTCTTAACACAATATATACTTTCGCTTTATCTCGTGGGTACATGTTTGTGTTAATCCATACAACATTTTGATTAATATCCCATGCACGCAGTTGAAGTTGTAGTGATCCTTTTCCTGCCCTTTTTTTTTTTTTTTCCATAGGAGGACTATTGCTTATACTTTTCAAGGGAACAAATAACTAAGTTCAATAATTAGGCTAAGCAGCAAGCTTTGTTTCTTTTCCAGAGTTTGCTTACACATCCCTCTGCCCTCAGAGGTGTCTGTTCAAGTCCCAGCTGAGCCAGGTTGTTGTAGGGACTCTTTCAGTACGTCGGGAGTGAGGGTGGGGGAAAGCGAGGTCCATTCTGACCCTGCGACTTTGGTGACTCTGAGAAGAGACCCTGACCTTTCCGTATTACAGATACAAAATGCGCCTTGAAATTCTGGTTTGTAAGGGCACGTTGGTTCTTTATTTACTGCAAAGATTTCAACTGATCTTGGCAGGACATCTCATTGCTATCCTGAAAGTACAGTATATTTATGCAGTGAAAATGATAAAACATTTATTACTGTAGAGAAGGTAATATGCATAATTTATGCTGTTTTTAGCACAATCATTAGTGATATTCTTGATAGATTTTATTTCCAGCTTTCATATCTAATACATGCCTGGAAAATTAATTTTATATCTTTCATTTATTTGCCTATGTTAAAATTGAGTTTTAAGTCATCTTCAAGTGAACAGTTTGATTGCTGCTCATGCATAAGCTTAATTACTTCCCAGGAAGGACAGTATTAAATGTTTTAAATGTCAGAAAAATAAATGAATATCAGCCGTTTGATTAAAAAAATAGGCAATATCTGACGTGTTTGCAGCAGGAGCTTTTTCTTAAAATGCCTCCGAGGCAAAATTTTATTTAGTCACAAAAAAGGAGAAGCCCATTATACTATTTATCATTGGTTGATACCATATGATTTGTAACACCCTTACAAAATTTTAATTTTGTATGATTAGCTGTGCATCATTAAACAACAGCCTTGCATAAGATATGCTGTAAAATTCTGACAGAATCAAGATAGTGAATATTTTAAATAAGGCTGTATAGTCATCCATGGTTGTCAAAGCTAGATAATAGGAAATATAGAGCAGTGTGTGAAATCGTGCCTTCATTTAAACTGGTTTTATAGGTAGACTTTAAAACGTAGTCGTTCATAAATGCTATTGACCATGCTGCACGCGTGGTGTGTTATTTTGGCCGTTAAATGTAAGCCCACAAAGATTGCTTACAGGAACCATAATTCCAGTGATTAGTATCTGTATGAAAGCAGAGTTTGCGTCGCGTTCCTCGGTAAACGGCTCCGCCAGGCTTTTTTCTTCTTCTAAAGATGCTGTCTGTGTAATTGGCAGAGAGGGACATCTTGATAAAGGAAGTGTGAAGATGTAACGCGGGTGTTAATTGATACTTCTTAATCACTTTTAGGTATTAAGTCATGATGCAGGAATCTGCGACAGAGACAATAAGCAACAGTTCAATGAATCAAAATGGAATGAGCACTCTAAGCAGCCAATTAGATGCTGGCAGCAGAGATGGAAGATCAAGTGGTGACACGAGCACTGAAGTAAGCACAGTAGAACTGCTGCATCTGCAACAACAGCAGGTAAGTTTGTTTTGCTTCTTGTTTGTTTTTGAACAAATAAAGGGCTGTTTTGGGGCAGGCACCCTTCCCCAGACCCTCTGTGCATGCTGAGGGTGCAGCGTGGTGCCAGCGGAGAGCGTGGGGCGGTGGTTGTTGTTGTTTTTGTGCACGTTCCTGCTGAAATGCCAGGATCCCCTTTTCCTCGTGGCAACGTCTTGCTGGCAGCGCTGCAAGCCACCGTGCTCGCCCGGCGATTAAATCCCACGGCGTATTTATAAAAGTTGTGCCGAAGCCTCGCGGTGCATGTTTTGGGAATCTGTTAGTTTACTGTGCAGTCGGGTCGCGTCGGGCGTGATGCAGAGCTTTCCACCAGAGGGCCACATTACTTGAGACTTTGCTTCGCTTGCGATGAATTGTTCCAAAGTGGGAGCTGGGGTGAAGGGACCCGAGTGACTTCTCACAGTAAAGATGCTTTGCTGTTGTAGGTGTAAATAAAAAACTGCTCGTTAGTTCAGAACCACTGAAACAAACCAGCATGTGCCTGTGTGTGTGTGCGTGAGTGCAGTCTGAGTGTGTGGTTTGGAAAATATGGGAAAAGGGAGAAGCAGCTTTTCTGTAGGTATGTTTCCATTCTCGCTTTTAAAACATTTTTTTTAAGTGTGTTTGTTTTATTAATGAGTTAATGGGAGAACTGCTTTTATGTTTAAAACTGTAAAATTAAACTGTTGTCTGACTGCTGACAACATCTAGTTATGAGATGCAATCAATTAATTTTTGTCACTGTAGGATTTCTGTTCTTTTTAAAACCTGCAAAAACATAATTCCTTCTACTTTGTCTACCTAAAGATGTACCTCCCCATCAGGGGATGCAGGTTGTACTAATGCAGTGGAGCCCGCACGGTTTGTTTGGTAAACAGTTGGGGTCTGATTCTGCAGAGTGCCAGCACCTGCTCTGAACTCCTGAAAGTCTTCAGTGTCTGGTCCTTTCATCAGTGAGGCCACTCAGCACCTTTGGAGTTCAAACCCTTCATTTGTCAATACTGAGGGGTTTTATTACAAAGTCAGGTATTGCATTCGTGGAAGGAAAGTTGTCTTCCATAGGATAAAATATTATAAAAATCCTGTTTTACTGGAACATGTTTGAACATGAGAGATAAATTGCATGTGCACGGGCCTCTGAAATAACAGCTTTTAGAACTGAATCATTCTTAGTGCTGAATTAAACTGTGTACACTATCTATAGTTAAATATTTTAAATGGTGACAGAATATGTGGAAGAATTAAATAGTTGTAGATTGAAATATGAGAAGTTGTTAAGGTTTAAAGCTGTGCCTTGCTCAAATTCAAGTGTATTCTGTTTTAACAATTTAGCACGTACAGCATTGCAGTCTGAGGAAATGCAGGTTTCAGTGTCTTCATTGAGTTCCTAGCAGGCTTACACCTGTGTATACACACAGTGCTATCTATAGAGGTACACTGTGTGTATATATACTATTTTACTATAAAATTATATCTATACACACACATATATAGATGAATTTAATATTATTCTCATTGCAAAGCATGCCATCCCTTTGATTCAGGTGTTCAGATTATGACAGCATTTTAAAACCTTTGTTGAGAGAGTGTGTGTTTAATTGGCGAAGATGTTTAGAAAACTAAATTTAAGTGAAACACTTTAAAACACAAAAATGTCAACAGAATGATGTGCCACTTACATGTTTCTCAGAGCTGCAGTCCTAGGCGTTTGTAGCCAATTTGTCCATAGAGTCACAGATTCCAGCAGATAGCATTTGCCAAGACCACAGAGAATAACAATTGAAGATGAAAATATCCAGTTGAGTACTAATAACAGACAGGTTCTGAGGGGATAGGCTTAGAAGTGACAATCCTTTCTTCAAAACTGTGATTAGATCTTAAATAAGCAGACAGGCAAAGTGAAAGCATGGGTACAGTTAATAGGACTCAAGAGGCATTTTATGGTAGGGTCTGCACCATAGGATTTCAATACAGCTTGAGTGAGGCATATAAATCCTTCTGTAAAATATGTTGATGTGAAACATAAACACCAGTAAACATGCAGTAGGATGTCCTTTAGATAATGGACATAGCTTTATTCTACTTTTGCTTTTCTTCCTCTTTTTTCAAATTTTTTTTTTCTGTTTTTGACCAGATGCCTTTAGAAATATGATTTAAGAAGAAAATGATGGCTGGTTCTGTTATTGTCACTGTAGTAACTCTCTAAAATGTTGTTTTAGTATGCGACTTGCCTAACAAACTTTGACAAGAAGAGACAGAGCAAACACCATTGTACCTGCTGTTACTATTCTTAAGACTTTTTTATTGTTTAAATATGTGCAAGATATAACGTACTGGTGTCACAGTTTAACATTCTGCTTTTGGCTTCTCGGAGTCATTTTATTGGGGGCCTTCAAATAAACAAATCAACTTTGTTAGAGCTTTTTCTAAAGGAAGTAAGTAAATGGTTGCTCGCTTTAATGCATTTCCTTCAGCTGAGCAGCTAAAGAAAGCAATGCTAATGCTTAAGAGTGGCTGCATCAGCTGAGTAAAATCACAAAATAAGTTTTCACTGTGGCATGAATATGTACTGGGGAAAGTTAAACACAAGAAATTTTAGACTATGTAAAAAGAGCAACTAGGCTAAGTGAAAATTTTAAAATTATGTAGGATTTGCATCTTGTTCAAGCATTATGATCACTGAGTGGTGGATTTATAGAAAGTAAATAAAAAGAATAGACTTCATGAGGTTCTTGTGAGCAATTATATGGAGTTTGGACAGTCCTGTTCCTGGCTTGATGAACTATGTTGTTGTGATCTTTATATAGAAATGAGGAGCTTGACTTAAATCAGGGAGTTATTCCTCATCCGTGTATCAAGAGAGAATGACAGTATTCTCTAATATATTGTAACATATCATTGGTGATTAATGGGTTGGGTGCTGTCACCAGT
>VZTO01030489.1:12500-14546 GCA_013400615.1 Syrrhaptes paradoxus
ATTTAATGGAGATTTCACTTTCTTGAGCTTTAAAGATTTGATGGAGGATCCTCATGCTGATTTTCCCTTGTCTGGACCTGTGGTTCTGCTCTGTCTGATGTCTGAGACTATTACCGGTGTTGAAGTTACTGTAGTTCTTCCACTTGGAGACCCAATGTCGGTGCCTGCACCTCTTGGTTTTGTTGGCAGCCTCGTGCCCCAGGGAATAAAACCATACACCAAAATCCAGGGCTGCAGTAAGCAAGCCTCTGTCCCATTTATTAATCCTTCATTTGTTCTGTAGTCTTTACAAGAAGAAACAATGCAATTGCCTGTTTAGCTGAAAGCAGGTAGAGTTGGTGAGGTGGGAATGGAAGAGCATCAGAAAACTATCTGAGGTACTAAGAGAGTGAGAGGAGCCGTTGAGGTTATTAAGAAAGATAAGATCCATGTGAAGAACTGGAATTAATCCATGGACAAAAAAATAAATAAGTAAATAAACCTCTTGAAATACTCAGGAGAATATGTAAGTGGGGTGCAATGATACACTCGTGGTAGCTTGTCGTGAAGGTGAATGCAAGCACGAGAGTGTTCTGGGTGCTTTTTTCTCCTAAAAAGATGTATGTAGCATTATATCCTGAGTGTATACCTGAGAAGTGTGTAGCATTTGCTGCTGTTGCTTAAAACTAGAGAAGACAAAGTTGTGAAGATAGTTCCAGAAGGGGTGAGGCTAAAGTTCCCTTCTCTGGACCTGGTTCGGTGTCTATTGACTTCAGAGTGGTTGCGAGTGCGTTCATAGATGTGAGAGGTATGGGAAGGGACTAAAAGTTCAGGGTCAAAGATGATAACATGGACAATGAAGGTAAATAGATAGAAGACAGCGAAAGGAGATAAACACTGAGGAGGCTCTCTTTGCCTGTGAGAAGCACTTGTCCCTTTCTGTGGAGTGAAAGGAAGATATGAATAACCTTCACCAAAACAAACACACTGGGCAGGAACACGAGAAGTGCCAAAAGATCCAGGTCATTGAAAATAATTTGATTTAAATGTAATCTATGAGGACAGACTGAGGATGAGGTGACCAAAAAGTATCTTAAAGAAAACTGGAGTACAGCTGAACTTTGTGTGAAGCTACATAGTGGGAAAACTCCTGGTAATGAGAAAGGAGGAGTGCCATCGTATGGCTTGAAAGCTGTATGAAGTCTGAAGTTAAAGGCAACATGACACCAGCACACCAGTATAGTGGAAGTCCATGAACAGGAGGTGCCATATAATCGATGCACTGAACGAACATGAGGGAGGGGAGGTAACAGGAAACAAAAATTTTCCATAACCGAACGTATGTGTATTTACAAATATATATGATTTTATCTGAAATTTTAAAAAGATTTTAGTGTTAATTCAATTTGATTAAGTGTAGCGAAGGAGAAATACTTATTTTAAATTGATGGTTTTTGTGTCAGAATGACAGCAGTCACAACTCTACAGCTATTTGGTATGAGCGGTATTTCTGTCTCATTTCATTTATTTATTTCCATAAACAATTGCATAGTGAGTGCAAGCAGTATGATTTGTTTTTTCTCTTTCTTTAGGGATCTCAGAAAAAGAAGCAGAACTTGTATATATGTAAATGTCTAAAGAGGGCCCTGCTAAGTATGTGACTAATTTTAAGGAGCACACCAGTTCACCAATTCTGCATGGTGGACATCAAACTAATCTACAAAGACATGGTTGATTGTATTGAAAATGTAAAATATCCTGCAGTGTGCCGGTCAGTCAAAGAAACAAATGCCCTGTACATCCTCTCCAACACAACTCTGCAAATATTTTAATCTATGAGAAGACAATCTGAAGATCCTTTTGAAGCTAGGTGTGATTTGTAGGAATTAGATTGGGCAGCTTCTCTTTGTGGGTGGATTTTACATCTCTGAGTGTGCACAGGAGCCTCACAATTATGTGTAGTCACTGGGCATTACTTTGTGTAGAGCCTTGGCAGCGTGGGGCTGTTTCAGCCTGAACAGAATGTTTATTATTATATTGACACTATATATTTATATTTATATATAT
>VZTO01030634.1:0-14370 GCA_013400615.1 Syrrhaptes paradoxus
AAAACTTTTGAAGTAGGTTTCTAAACTATAACAGTAGTGACTTCTAGAACAAACACTACAGATGATGATTAGTATCTCTGAGTACTTAAAGTGAGGACTGATAGCCAAGAGCCGACAGAGTGATTTTAAAAATGAAAATGAATCCATAATACATTCAAAGAGGTGAAAAAGATATTACTGGGGGGTGGGGGTAGGATGTGTGATGTATTCGTTTTTACTTGCAATTTAAAAAAAAAAAAAAGGGATCCAATTATCACCCAGTTGTTCTTGGCTGGATTTCCAACATGATAGGCAAAAATGGCAATTATACAACTTTAGATACACTTAGAAAAACAGCACTCATCAAAAATCACTTCTGCAATTGCCTGTAAGCTCTGACTGGCTGCATCCCAAGTCCAACATCCGCTAGGAAGGGAAAAATGGATTTATGCATTGTGTTAGCATAGTCAAAAAAGGTATGGGGAAATAAGAGATTTGGTTCCCAAACCAACATTTTGAACTGCGCTTTTCTCCATGTTGGGTGTAAAAAATCTGGAACTTTCTTTATGGAAAGCCCTGGGGGGAAACAAAGGTCAGGGGATGAAGCACCACACCTGGTAGTCTTCCTGAGAAGTATGATCTAACAGGGAAATACTTCTTTGGAAGCACAGTTTTGATGAATCTTTTTCAAGTCATTGACAGATTTTTCACTGTAAACTTTATTGATTTTCTACCAGGAGTCAGATCTTCTATGAGCTACTGTTGCAGCCATGTCTTGCCATGTAAATTCTCCCAGGGCCTGTCACTCCTCACTTCTGAGAAGCTGGCATGAGGATCTGCTGGTCCTTCCCACTTGGGGAACCAGTTGGGCCATGTGATGGGAAGGTATGGGTCTTCCTGTTTCCAAGACAGTCCTTGTGAGAAGATGGTGCTAGACCACAGGTGCAGAAAAAAAGTACAGAAAAGGAACGTCTCTTAGTGGATTACCTGGGGATGATGTTCTTCTGTGTGTTACTGTTGTCCTGTACCAAATAATGAGCAAAAATGCTAATATGTGAACTGGAGTTATTCAGGGCTAGAAATACTGAAATTCTCTCCCATTCCTATGATTTTATGAGGTGTGTTTGAATACAGAAGAAAACACTGAAGTTCCAGGTACTACAGCTAGAGAAAATGGGGATTTTATTTGTCATATCAGCTGAGATGGCTAAAAGGAACTGCAGCTATAAGTTAGAATTGAGAATTAAGTGTCACAATTACCAGAGCTGTTGACTGTAGGATGGGCTTTTGAGGTACCTGGTCTTGGTATGACACAGTGAGGTGTGCTGCAGGCTCTGAATTGGAAACTACTTACATTCTCCACCTGGGCTTTGGAGTCATTTGGGGCAATCCTACACCAACAGTCTGTTCCTCTTTTCACTGACACAGTACAGAAGTGTGGAAACTTGCCTGGGGGCTTAATATCTTCATCATGACAAATTCCTTAGAATAAAATTGTAAGAAAGTAGGCAGCTGGGATTTAACACTGGAGAGATGGTACTCAAGGGAAGAGTGATTTAAACTGTTCATGCTTATAAAGGGTAGAATTTTCTCTTCATTTGCCCTGGCGCCTTTTGTTGTTTTTTTTTGTTTTGTTTTTTTTTTTGCCCACAGTTGGTTCATTTACATTACATAGGCACCATTCTGATTTTTATATATTGAGTAAACAAAAATGAAGGCTTAACATATGTCAGCTAGTCAACAAAACACACACTAAAAAAAGCTCATCGCAGTGAAACAGATACTGGTCTCTGATTTGGGATAACAGAAATAGTATGGCAATGTCTGGCACAGCAGGGGTTGCCCCAGTGCAAAACTTGCTTGTGCTGGTCCTGGGTCACTTCCACTACCATAAGTATGTTTATTAAATATCATATTATAAACAGTAGGAGCTGTAACATATTCATAGGAGTACAAAGAATTTATCATCTAAACCAAACAATACCATGTATTCTCAAAAATACTGAGAAACTTGCTCTAGTACAGCAAAAGTATGCCATGTAAAATCAGGCTTCACAAAAGGTACATTCTTTTACTGGTGCTTGTAACACTGGGAAATTCCCCTGGCTAGTTACACTGGAAAGAGAAATTCTATTGCTAATATGCTGTTATCATCAAAATTAATATTATTCCACTTTGTTCCCCAACTTCCTCTTTGTTCCTGAGAATATAGCAGGCGATGTCTATCAAAAACTCTCCATGAAGCATGCTGAATGATTTTCTGCTACTTGTATCACCATACACCAGTAATTTTATAATCTGCATGCATATTCGTATATAGCTGTGATAAAGTGCACGCTTGTGGAAACAGGAGAGCAGAATTTGATGTGTTTTATTGAGGACAGTAGGTTGGGCTGTTTTCATCAGGCCTTCTAAATCAGTTAAACTTTGGAAAATGGACTTATTTTCTTCTGAGTGCTCCAGAATTTCCAATTAACATTTCAGTGACTTGAGAGCGTCTGTAACAATCCATCTCCTGGAGCTGCCTTAATTGTTTGTAGAAAAATAAGTTTGTGCCATAAAAAAAATGTGTTTTGGGGCTGGAAGAAGACAAGCCTGGCAGTTCAGAATGCTGAACAGATGGTGGTGCAGAGTGCTGGACTGCAAATTCAGCTGTGCTTCGGGGTGCCTGCAGATTAGGCCACCCCTTTGGAATGCTACAGAGCCAACGAGGATCCATTCAGGACTCTTTTATAATAGCTGGTGTTGCATCCTATGTTGAACCACAAAAATAGCAGTTGTTATTTTCATTTTTGTATAATAATAGGGCCACATAAACTGCTGGATCTGCTTTCTAGCTGTGAATATAGGTAATCAGATGCTACCTAGCAGCTGTGCGTCTGTGGGAAGTTACTGTAAATATCTCAATTAAGTATTTTCATTCTTTGGATAAGTAGTGTTTGTTGAATAGTGCTAAAATGTATTAAAGCTTCTTAAACTGGAAGCAAACTCCTGTATTTCATTAATTAGGTACGAAAGTATTCTGTTAATGCAACACTGTAGTTTATGCTAAATAGAATAGTTTCTTTGGACTTTAATTACTGTGAGTGTTCAATACTTAGAGATCTTAAAATCCACCAGTGTATAATAAAAATGAAAATCTATAGCTATGCTTTTCACACACAACTGAGGCTTAGATGTTCTCCCACCAATGGTCACTTCAAATTGTGTCTTCCTCAACAGCTGGGCAAGGGCAGAGAGGAAGAAGTTTGTGGACATAATAGTGCATTCTATACATTAATACAATTAGGTTATTTAATGCAACCCATAAGCAAGGATGGAACAAATCTGAGTCAAAAATCTTTCAGGATAATATTATCCTTACACCCTGCTCATATAATTAAAAGAGCATCCAGATCAATTGTTTCTGCAGATCAGAACTACAGTATTTGAAAGAGGATTTTAAGCTATTTCATAGCTTAAAACTAGCACCATATCCTCTGTACCCACAAAATCTGAGAATAAAATCACTAATACAATAGACTAGTCTTGCCTTAACTCTAAGTCACACCCAAGGAACAATTCCCTAACAAAAAATGTTGCTACATTCTCTGCTACCTATAGTTAAGGAGTGATTTTTATGATATATACACCCATATAAAGTGTGTAACACTAATTTTAAAAACTAGTAGGTCAGAAACTCAAAGCTAGAGCTCTGTAAGCAACCGCAACACCATCCTCTCTTTGTACAGTTGTGTATAATAATTTATCTTTAAGGAACATGACTTTCCCAGACAGGTATTTCCTGGCAATTGCTGACTGGCTAAAGGAGTTGATGCTCTTGGCATTGCCTGAGGTACTTAACCTAGCTGGTCATTAATTGACAGGGATTGTCTGATCTGGAAGTAGTTATTGCTGTTATAAAGAGAAATAAAAGTATGATTCTAATTGAAAATGAGAACATGGAATATTATATCAACATAGGTGTGGATTTTTGTTCATAGTTTTGGATTTTTGCTAGTAATTAAAGCACTAGTAGAAGCCAGATTGTCTTTTCTGGAGTCTATTAAATGTGTAATTCTGTTTAGGTTAGGTTTTATACCCTCAGGTATAACAGTACTGTACAGAAAAGCAGCTACACAAGATGGCCTCTCCCTACTCAATCTGTTTGTTGTAAACATTGAATCACTGTAGTCTCACTCTTCTCAGTTCAGTTTAGGCACGTGTTTGTTTTGTTTCCTCCTTTGAACACTAACCAAGCAGAACTGCTAAGGGAAACTTAACTGCACAGAAACTGAGTTGCCAGCGGTGCTGACACAGAGTTGTAATTCTTACAGGGGAGGAACCTCTCCATCTAGAGCGTGTGAACAGGGGAAGCAAGTGTTCTGAACCACTGATGGAAATGGATTTGTAGCTGGGGAAAGTATTAAAGCCATTAAGCAAGCCAGGAACTAGTGTGGTCAAGTAGAGATTTACTGTAAAATTGTCAGTCTTAACTCTAGCATGCATTAAAAGAAAGCTCTGAGCTCTGGTCACTACTGTGTTCTAGATCAAGAAGAAGGTAGATCTGATCTATCAACTCTGAATTCCATCTGAACCAAAACCTAGTGGGCCAGGAAGGAGTCTTTCAATTTGCTTCCCTTGACTTTGTGGGCAATATTGCAGAAAAAAAAATACAAGTGTGGTGAAAGCAGTAGTTTTATGTTAGTGTTTTGTAGCTGAGTCATTCTGTAATATGATGTGGGTGCTGTGCCAGTTCTCTTTATACAGGCAGTAGTAGAAGCCTTGCAAATGGATGTTGAAACAGAAGAGAGTGGATAGAAAGGGAGAGATTTGGAGAAATAATTTGATTTGTTGTAGGTTCTGCAGCAATACTGAAACACAACTGAGGGTTCTGCTTAAGTCCTCTCATTCTCAGTTTCATGAGTTATTCCTTAATCATATTCATGTCCTTTTTCCCCTGTTCCTTACAGTTTTGAGACCTTACATCTTTGCTGTGGAAAAAAGGGTTTCTATAATGAATTAGCTTACTCATTAAAATAGGAAGTAAAGTTAAAAGAGAGCTGCAATAAACTGGAAAAATCAAATAAATAGAAGACCTTAAAAAAAATACAGATGTGCCTTCTGCAGATCTGTGTACATGAAGAGTGGAGTCATGAGGTAAAGTATCATATATATGCACCTTTTTCATCCTGAGGCTTTTTCTTTGAATAGCAATAGTATGTATTCATCTCTTGAGGTTCATGTGCACGGATTTCCTTTGTCTGAACATATAACCTGATGGCTTAGGTTGCAGCTGCTTATCATCTAGATTACACTGCAGATTTAGATGTGTAATCAGATTTAGAGCTCTACTCAGTTACTTGAGAATACAGTTAAGAAATGTCATTAGATGTGTGCAATCTGCATATGTACTGAGGTTTTTTTCTTCAGACTTATGACAGTTGATGAAACTCAGTGACCTCTTGAAGAAGCTTATGTTTTGGCATGGTATTAGTACAAGAAAAAAATGCTTCCAAATGTAACATCACACTGTTCATTTGAAATTCACAGAAAACCTCAGTCTGCACATAAATTATGGATTGAGCCAGTTCTATGATTATCTGTTTTAATATAAATCTGTTTCCCAGAGTTACATCCCAGAGTACCAGAATGCTAAGTAATACAAATCTTGAAAACACTGTATAGATGTAAAGATCTTTTTCTCAATGTGCTATATGATGTGTGCACTCTTCACGCAATGTGCTACGAACTGGCAGACTAAATTAAATGATCAGAGCTCCATGCTTCCCATTTGGAAGTAGGTATCTCTAAGCTGAATGTGATTCACCAGAATTAGTTTCATTACTTTCACTCTTCTTCAAAAATCATAGTTGTTCCAGTTCACGTCTCTCCAACAGAACATTTTTACCTTATTGAGTGTGTGTGGGAAAGAGTCAGCCTTCTACAACACTTCACAAGCAGGTGTAGTGCATCTCAGTCTAAAGAGATTGTGGAATTCTTTGTATTTTGCAAAACATTTTATGAAAAAATCCAATTGACAAAGTTAACTGATGAGAACAAGACATAAATACAAAAGACGAAGAACACTTTCTTGCCTGAATTCACCGACAGGTTTATTTAAATGCTGTTACCACTAAACAGGTGGGGAGGTCACTTGAAAAACTGCCTGATCTATCAATCCTCTAACTAGATTGGAGCATATTGAAAAGAAAACCCAAAAGCATCCCCATCTATGTAAAGAAAATCATCTGTGGATTTCCTAGCACTCAACACCTTTGGGGAAGCAGGAGGAGAAATACTGTGCACCACTCTGCCAGGCTAAACATCCCAGCCTGAACACTCCCTTCGGGGACCACAGGACAGTATTTTAAAAGTGGCAGTCAGTGCTCGTGAGGGAAAAGCAGGTTTTGGTAGCGGTTAGAGAAAAAGTGCAAAATGGTTCCAAGAGCTCAGCAAAAGAGGACGGCAGATGAAAAGGCTCCAGATTTAAGTGGCTTATGTTTTTCATGGGACCTGACTTACACTGAGTGCTTGATGCTTGCAGTTCTTCATATTCTGTCATAATTAGTCTATCATTTGCTCATTTTGCTCTTGTTCTCAGCTACTCATTAAGTTACTGGCCATAGATTATTTGCATGCAGTGCTTCATATTCTGTTTCAGTACCATTTTCTCCTGCAGGAAATCTTCCTTTCTGGTTCTTCATTGGCCTTGTGCACTGAGGAGGACCTAGACCTGCAGGTCATACCTTCATCTTAAGCAGAAAGTGGGTCACTGGCTTTTCATAAAACGGGATGATGCTTCCCTAGATTTTATCTTCACCTTCTGCTCCTGCATTTTTAAAAACATCAGACACATCCTGGCTCCCTGGGAGACACTTCCATATTATTTCCCTCAAGCAGGCCTCACTTGTGTTTTTATCCTCCAGGTGGGAGAACACAATGAGACTTTCCCCAGAAGCCTGTCAATGCAGATCATTTAATTAGGCCAGATGGGATCACTGTAGCAGAAGTGCAAAGCTCTTTTTCCCTTTGGAAGTGCTAATGCTGCCTTCCCAGCATTCAGTCTTGGTGGCTGGGGAGATAAAGATATAATGCATCCTTCTCACTCTGGTGCATGCATTGTGGCTTACTCTTATAGGTCTAAAATATTCAACCTCACCTTCCTGCCGTCCTGCACTCCAGTGTTTTCCCGTGTTTGTATGTGGCATAAGAGCAGTGCCCCCATTCAGCTGCACTTGTAGAACTCAGAATGTTTTCCCAGGCAAAAGCAGCTGGTAGTGCAGTAGAGTACAACTTGATAGCTGAAGACTAAACATGACAAAGGTTTTTCTATATATCCTAAACAAGTATTACAGATGAAATGTATTCAGAGTTAAGGCTATATTCAAAAGATAGCCAAACAACTCAGAAAAAATATGTAGCTAAAGCACTGTCATGATGTTGTGCAAGAACTAGGATTATGATGGATTTTTAGTATTTGTAGTGCTAGATGGCTTGAGACTGGCTCTTAAAGATACTGGGGTTATGCCTGTCCATTTATTTGTCCTGTTTGTGTTATTGTTAAATGTTAAATATAGTTAACATTGTTCAGCTGTGTGTTTCTTACCTTGCAGCTTAACTGAGACCAAAGAAATCTCAAGAGGTCTTAAGTTTAATGGTACAGCCTTTAACAAACTTGAACTAAGGCTAACAGAAAAATCCTTCCCTGTTCAAATATAACTTGATGTTCAGAAAAGAAACTCATATTTGGTTATATAAGATGAAATTGTAATTTAAGCAAAAGTATATCCAAGCTGAAGTCCTGGAATCATGACTGCTTGTCTGCAGTAGGTACACTGGAGAAAGGGCAATGTGTTCTTCCTGCTCGTAGGAACCCCACTCATAGGCTTAGATTTAGTCTTAGGAGTAACCTGTTAGTGAGAATTAGGTTTATTGCACCTTTTTTTGTATTTAATATTCTTGATTAATTTATTGGAATAATGTCAGTTACGGTGATGGGCTGTTTGTAGCTATTGATTCTCTGCAGACCTGGACTGAGGCAATCAGCAAAATTAACAGGGGCAACTAAAGTACCATTATTATTGACCTGATCTGGATTCACAGCAGTGGCCTGGTGCTGAAAGACCCCTTTATCCAGTCCCTAGAGCCTCTCATTCTTCTGCAGCACAAGCTCAAGTATTATACAGAAAAACTATCTAGTAGAATTTCCATGCAAAAATTCCTGTGATCCGCTAAAGCATAATTATGATTCCTTTATCCTGATTTTAGCCTTTTTATTATTTCCTCTTTTCAGACTTAGTGACAGTTAATGAAAAGCAAAACTTATTTTCTGACAAGGAAGCTAAACAGAAGGATGGTTCAGTGATTAGTACAACCTGTCACTTAAGGGAGAGGACTTAATTTTTCTACTCTGTTGCTTTCAGCGTAACCATGGATGAATGGTAATTTAGAGACTGCAGAACCAGTCAGGATTAGCAGTACACTGGTACCCAGCCCTGAGGTCAGCGTATAGGCTCTATTGCAGTACCTGGTAAGCTAGGTGCCCAAAATGCTGTGAAGTGGGAATACAGCCAAGAAACCCCATCAGCAGTGCTGGGAGGGAGGCAGTGCTATTATCGTTAGTCACTCATAACTTAGTGCCGTTAAAGCCTGACTTCTGAGCCTGCCTGAAGGCCATTGAGCTTCAGTAATGGAAATGGAGTCAGCTCGGAAGCTGAGGTGTCTCCAGAGTCAGACAGCAACTGAGCAGAGGTGCTGAGACCATATGGTTGGACTCAGGTAGCTATAAATTTACACAAGTAGGATACTAGTATTTAGGTTTTTGTAAACAAACAGAAAAGTAAAGACACAAAACCAGGGTGTGTGGTAAGATTCAGGTATGCAGGAGTATCTCCGACTTCTGTAGTAATAAGAGAACAGTAAGATCAGAGTTATTTCCGAAGGGCAGACAAGCAGGGAGCCAAGGATGGCCCCTGCCCTGGGCAGGCTCAGACCCCTCTGCAGAGCATGGTCTCCACAGCGCTGGAGCCAGGCAAGGGGGGCACGGCAGTCAGGGACACTTGTTCCCATTAGTGGCATTAAATGGTAAGGCAAGAAGCCAGGTCTGATGTCACATTCAAACACTATAAGAACAGGAAAAAACCCAGCAACATGCAATATGGCTTGAGCTAAGACTGAAGGTCCAGGCTGGATCTTACATGGCTCCTGGGCTCACAGCTGAGGGCAATGAAAGGCTGCTGAAGACCCTGACAATGTGGGAGATGTGGGCGATCCACCCACACCTTTTGGGGGTGGCAGCTGGAGGACAGATGAGTTAGCCTGGAACATCTAAATGGCATTACCTGCCTGCGTTTTGGCCACTGAAAGCCACTTGCAGTGACTAATGAGCATTACAGTACTTCCTTACTCTGTATTCCATACCTAGTATTCTGAGAATAAGTGAATTAGACTGGAAGTTAGCAATTATGGCATGGGAACCTACAGGAGCATCTTAATTTGGAGCTGCATATGATGGGGTTTCCAGAAAGAAAACTGACAGTTAAGAAAACTCATCTGTGCTTGATTGGAATGAACTCTTAAATTGTTTCTAGTTTTCACAAACCAAAAATAAACTATTTTTATATTTACAGGTTTTTTTTCATAATTTCAGTTAGGGAAATAATTATACTAATACTTTTTATGAACAGTTTCCAATTAACTGTACTGTTGAATATGGGACACTTAAGAAAGTGACACAAGAAACGTATCCGATCCTTTTCTTCAAAGAGTTATTTTTTGGACAAGAAGTGCAATAAACAGAAGCATGCTTCACCAGCTGAGCTTTAATAGAGGTTTTGGTGCACATTGTATGACAAACCCTTAAAATATAGATGCAGTTACTGATTTTCTTCCTCTTTTTGTGAATTTAAAAATGCCTTTCTGGTGTCTTAGCAACCTAGCTGTGGTGTTTTTTCCTCTTTAGTAGGTTCGCTGTTTTGGGCTAAAGCATCAAACTGAGTTCTGAGTTTGCTCAGAGGTGAAAAGTTTAATTTAGTCAGTTCCGTATACCTTGCATGAAAACACTGCGTGCAAAGACTAGCACTTCAGATTTGTCTGTGTCATCATTAAGGTAGAGAGATTGCTTTAAGAAAATCTGATAGACTGAGTATTGAGATTCTTGATGCATTTTGTGAAGAACAAAATCTGCTGCATCTTCGCTTTTGTCAGCACTGACTGTGAGTTTTGCTTCTTTCTCTGCTTATAAAATCTTGGGGGGAAAAGCTACAATTCCTCATTATTTTTAACTACCTAACTAATTTTTGCTGCTATTAGTAATTACTTTAATTGGATTTAGAGATGGTCATTGGTACTGAATTCAGGTGTTGGAGGTGTGATAGGTCAGAAGTCATATAGCAGGAGCTCTCTTTGGTGTGAGGGGAATAGCTAGAGGGGGCTTTGAAGCGTGGACTTAAAACCTATCCTGGAGAGTGGAGAAAGAATGATGATCACAGACTTTTAAGGTATCTTCTGAACCTTTTCATTTGTTGACTGCTGAGGTCTGGTCTGGATACCTTTTGTACAGAGCAAGTAAGGCTATGTGCATGTCTAGGTTGAAACACAGTTGGGGCACTCTCACCAGGTGTGTAGAGCTGCCAGCTGGCCAGCCTGCCTGATGCAGACACTCCTGCACTGCGGTGTGGGGTGTGAGCTAGCGTTTGGTCTGACAATGGGGAAAGTTTTACACTTTTTTTTTTTTTTTTTTTTCTTTTCTGATCAGCAAGGGGTTATTTCCTAAAGTAGTTCAGAGTTAGAACTCTGGTGCAATTCAGTTGCAGCACTTAAGGCTATCCATAACATTAGGGATAAAGTGGAGTGTTTCCATTGCTCAGTTTCAAAGTGGAATGACAAGAGATTGTGAAATATAATGACGACAGAATGAGGAATATGCATCATTCATTATCAGGATCTGTGTTGTCTCAGTTCCTGATTGGTTTCTTTTTTCAAAGGGAATAGTTAATGTGTGATATTCTGATTTTTAATGATGGCTAACACAGAGCTAGGGTCTGGTGTAAAACTGTTGTTTAAACTGTTTTATTATGAAAATATAACTAAAGTATTTGATGTGCACTCTATCATTAGAATTTGTGTCTAACTCTTTCTAATCTGATTAGTTATTTTATATGAGAGTAGAGTTAGATGATTGCAGTAAAAACGCCAGGAGATAGATTTGATGTCTTTATTTAAGAGAGAATCAGTTAATCCAGTTTCCCAGAACATATACTAGTTCTGTTGTTTGTAAATCCTTTTCAAGATGACTTGAGTTTCCCTCTGCTTTCTCTAAACACTTTCTCCTACTAGAATCTGAGAATTATATAATCATTATGATTTAAATTTTTTTTTTACAAAAAAAAGCACTGAAAATAGTCCCACACACAATGAATTATTGTAAAAATCACAGATATAACTATTTTGAAATACGTAATTGTTCTGAGGACTAGTATGGCTTTGGACTTCTTTAATGCAAATAATGAAATTAATTTTAAATAAGTTTAACCACAACTTGTTTTAAAAGACTGTCAAATATGACATCTGAAAAATTCAGATTTTATTTTTGTTTCCAAAGCACCCAACCTGAAAAGTATGGAGAGACAAAGTACGATACACGTAGAGCTTGTAGTATCTCCTGCTAGGGAACTAACTCGCTGCCTTCCTGCACCGGGTTTTTTCCAGGACTTCCAGGATGCTTTACAGAATTACTGAGTGAATCCTCACCAGACAGTTTGATGTGGGGAAACCATATCTTTATTTTACAGATTGGCCAAGATTTCTTTATACTTAAAACTGAATTTGAGTGAAGTTAAGGAGGTCACTTTGAACTATGATGAGATAAGTCTATGGACAGCAAAATGCAGACAGACTTTTACAAACTTTGTAGTTGGCCACAAAGAACCACAACTAACTTCCCTCATCTCATGTTGCAGCCTGTAAAGCATATATCCTATGGTCTTACACAGATCTAATGTATCTAATCTAATTCATAGCACTGTTTAATTAATCTGAAGTACCTTATGAAGCTGTATCCTGTTGTACCACAACACAATGACACCAGTATGTGATCTTGTTTGATACATCTGTGTATCTCCAGCTGCTGGTAACAGCAGTTATCCAAGTGCATCAAATGCATTTTCATAGAATCATAGAATGGTTTGGGTTAGAGGGGACCTTAAAGATCATCAAGTTCCAACCCCCCCTGCCATGGGCAGGGACACCCTCCACTAGACCAGGTTGCTCAAAGCCTCATCCAGCCTGGCTAGCAGGCTATTCATAATTTCCCCTTTGTCTGCTCATTTCAGAACCCATGTACTGTTATCCTGCTGATTTTCTAGAGTAGAACAAAACCCAGGCTTGGAAGTTAGAATATTATTTATACCTTTTATTTATTTTAAATATTCTGAAAATGTTTCCTTATATTCATTTTAAGAACACAACAAAACATCATACTCTTTTCTTCTGTTTGAATGACATTGTCCAGTTAATTAGTGTAACTCTGTCATGTTGTCTAAGAGGTCTTTGGCCTTCATAAAGATGTCCACTTGGAAAATGCCCTTGAGTTCAGCAGGCAGCATGTGATGTATGAAATAGAGTAAAAACAAACAAACTTTCTGATCGCAAGTGGACAGGATGGTCCAGACTTTCTTCTGCAGGAGTGAATGATTGGTGGGTGGGGACTGTTATGGGTTGTTTGTATTGCAGTGAAATCTGAAGGTCTCAGGAGACGCTGTATTCAGAGCCAGCTCTTCTGCTGGATGCGTTAGAAAGGGGAACAGAGAGGTGAAGTTCCTCCAGCTCACACAATAAGTGAATAGCCAAGTTGGCATTTTGGATGCATGGCTTGTTAGCAAGTGTCTGTATTGACTGGGGAAAATACAAATGAAAATGTAAGAACTGAGATCTGTTCTGTTCTGGTGGAAGCTGCTCAGGAATTTGGAGGAAAACAAATAATGTGGAAGAAATAGAGGCAAGGGAGACGAGAAAGAGGAACTTGAAAGTGATAATTTAGAACATTTTAAAATTATTAGTAAATACTGTTCTAAGTTGGAGAATCAGCAAAGTTCTTGGATGTTTTGCCCATAGATTGACAAGTACTAGAGAGATGTCATTTGTAAAACAAAAATCCATGTTCAGTTTTAAGACCCAGCTTAAATATCAAGCTGGATATTTGTACTCTAGTTTCCTGTTCAATCCTATTTCTAACACATTTTTCTGATAAAACACAGAAGTGCTAACAGTTGATGTTGTTATACATCAAGTCATATTTTAATTCCTACCTTAAATAATATTTTGGGTTTTTTTTGTTGTTTCTTTTTTTTCCTTCAGCTTTAATTAAAGAGTCTTGATACTAAAACACTCTGGTCTGCTGAAACATTTGATTAATTTTGTGTGGTCGCAGTTCTGTAATGAAACCCTGAAAGCAGCCTAGAAGCTTTACACAGCTTGACTGAGCATAGCTGTGAATTACTGCTGCGGTAACACTCCCAGGAAATAAGTACAGCATCCCGCCTCAGCGGAAGGTCTCTGTCTGATTGGTTTTCCGGTCACAGCTTTTTATTCCTTATGCTACAGAGGCTGGGATTCCTGTGAGGCTGCTGGGCTCAGTCTAGGAGAAGGGCAAATATTTACAGTGTCCAGACGGCTTTCAGTTCAGCTATAAAGATGGGTGACCATGGCACAGGGCTTTGAGAGAAGATTTAAGTGAAGAAGAAAATACCAATGAATCTGACTAACACGAGTGGGAGTAAATGTCAGAATTTGCAGGCAAATAAACAGCTGTTTAGAGAACATCATAGTAAATTATGGGCAGATTTGGCTTGAAAAAACCCGAGGCACTATCTAATCTATACCTTTCCACAAAGCAAGGTAACTTCTACCAAGCTTTTCCTGATAAACTTTCCTGTAATATGTTTTTCAAAAGCATTCTGTGCTAAAGCAGTGTGTCACAGTTCTGCACTGTCCTCTCTGCAGAAGTTTTCTTAGTGTCTAGCCTGAATCTCTCCTGCTGAATGCTAAGCCCGTTATTCCTTCTTCTGCTCTCAGAGGATAAACAATTTATTAACTCCTTCTCTTCCACTTTGTATCTTGTACGTAGTCATATAGAAATAGAATGATAGAAGAGTGCTCTTTCAGAGAACATACAATCCAAATTCTTTCAGTCTTTTTCTTGGATGTTTCAATAGCCCTGTGATTATGTGACATCTTGCTGCGTCTCTGGTACTTCTTATCATTCTATAGACATTCTGTGGTTGATTTGAATCTTTCTTCAAATGCAGTGCTCAGATAATATATTCCAACTGAGACACTATCAGGCTGGACAGAGGAATTGCTTCATGTATCTTACCTATGACATTTACTTTGTTTCACAGAATCACAGAA
>VZTO01030931.1:0-56654 GCA_013400615.1 Syrrhaptes paradoxus
GAGTTACTGTATTGCACATGGTTTCTTTCCAGTCATGAAACCACTGTGATGAAACACACGTCATCTCACAATTGCTTTAAATTTATCAAATTCATAACGCCCTTACTACACACAGGGACATACGGACGTTTTCTATGACACTGACATTCAGCCACACTCAGTCGAATCAGGGTCTGAAGCACGGGGGCAGAATTCTGGGAGAGCACAGGGCACATGCTGCTCCCAGCTCCCTGCTCGCACTGCTCCTTGCTTAACTCAAACAATTTGGCACAAGAGCACTTCCTAGAAACCCTCTTGTCTGTCAAAAAGCAGATTCTTCCTACCTGCCCAGTTGGACGGATGGGAGAACTGCTTGCTGCTCTGCACAGTTTTCATTGCTTCTCCAAGGGCTGCGCTGGCTTTCATCCCATTTAAGAGGGAGGAATAGAAGGCATGCACAAACATTTTGGAAGCAGCCACAGGAACGGGCCAGAGTGACACCAGGACGCTCTGAGCCCCAGCAGCCAGGAATGCTCTTGTCAAGCCAATGACCCCATCAGCAGTGACTTTGCTGTTGGATTCTTGGTAAGAGCCAAGAATTACTAATTTGACAGGAAGCCGCAGATCCAGGAC
This sequence comes from Syrrhaptes paradoxus, assembly GCA_013400615.1. Taxonomy (NCBI): domain Eukaryota; kingdom Metazoa; phylum Chordata; class Aves; order Pterocliformes; family Pteroclidae; genus Syrrhaptes; species Syrrhaptes paradoxus. The sequence continues at coordinate 613 of VZTO01030931.1, forward strand.
ATCAGCTGCTGTAAGCAGAAACTCCTGAAGAGGAGGGCAGTCGGAGATGCTCTCTACATCACTGGCATCATCCTGCATCCGGAGGGATTCTGGGATTGTGTAGGGGTTCCCAAAAGAACTCTTGCTGCTGGCTGGATTGCTGTCAGTGCTGGGAGTCAGGACCAAAGCAGCCAGTTTCCAGGAGACGTGGGTTGCAAAATGGACACATTCTGCCTGAGTGAGGGCACTCATGACCCTCTCTTTTGTTGCTGCACTGCCAACTAAGGGCTGGCAGCCAAGTAATTCAGATACCATATATGCTTCCTCTTCTGCAGAGGGCATAGGTCCCCAGAGCCACCTGTCCATAACTGCTGACGGGAGCTTGGGGTTTCCTATGACAGCTGCCATTGAGGTAGAGTTGGAGTAAGCAGGAGTATTCTTCCTCGCATGGGACTACAGAGAGAAAGAAAAAGAGAAAACTGGGTTCACAGATCTGTTTGTTATAGTGCTGGCAATAAAATATCCTGTCTCTTTGGCTCTAAACAGAAGTCTGGCTGTCATAATTACACAAAACCTCACGTTTCTTTAGTTTCTTCCAATGAACTATCCCAAGGAACATCTCCACTTGCGTCAGGATTTCTATCCCCACATCTTGGGTGAACAGACAGAAAGCAACAGACCTAGCCCAGGTCCCTTTGAGGGCTGTAGCAGGGCTAAAATCTTAAAGAAGACCCCAGCTTCCCACCTCATGGGAAGACTACTTGTAATCACTCACTAACTAGTTACTTGCACTTGTGTTTCCAGGATCAGTATCAGCCCTGCCAGCAGCACGGTGCTTCATGCAACTGATGACTGGGTCCCAGGACTGACCAGAAGAGCCTGACCCCCAGAGTAGTAATGCTGACCAGGTTCAGACCCTTTTGCTGTTCCAGTGACTGTGTTTAACCCAGTGCGAGCCAAGGCACGCAGCACAACACCGCTCAGCAAGAGCAGACATGACTTAGGGCATCTTCCCTGGAGACTGGGGCCTTAGAAATGCCGATGACAAATACCAGCATGAAGATACTTCTGCAGCTTTTGCCTAAAATGTAGGTAAGCACACCAGCAATGTGACAGGACAGCCGCCTTGCCAAGGAAGCTCAGTACAGACCACAAACACCTCCACTTCTGCAGTCTGCCATGCAGTTCCACACCCCAGGACATGCCATCCTTCAGACATGGATATCCACACGATTCATCCCCCTTGTCCTTCCTGGCATGCCTGGGGCGGTGATTTTGTGCTGCAGGAACTACATCAGAACCGGCAGTGCCTCAGAAAGTGGCACATTTGTGGTTTCTGTTCTCGTGCCTGGCACAGCAGGACAGAGCTGCTGCTGTCCTAGCAAGTCTAGGAGCCTGCACCCCCCAGCAGAGTTCTGCGAAAGAGGGTTTTTGGGCAACGTCAGACCTTGGAGCTGGGGTTCAGCGACTGGATGGACGGCACTGCAATGAGGCTGAAGCGCTCGTAGAGGTACTCATTGGAGGAACTGCCCTTCAGGAGAGCGAAAGGAATGAGGTACAGTTCTCCCTCCAGAACCAGTATCAGCTGGCGGTGGCGGCCAACAGGCCCACTGGAATGCATCAAACCCTGGAAAGAAAAGAGAGAGAACCCGTTTCGCCCTTCCCAGGCACCAGGCTCTAGTCTGAGCCCAGGTCAGGGACAGAAATATCCATGTCGGAATTCTCTGTGTGAACACAGATGCGGTGGCAGGCAAACACCGTTTGGCACTGGACAGACCTATACAGCCGGACTGCTGCTGACCTGTGCACAAACACGTCAGATGGACGAGCCTTGGGCACACTCACGCTGTACAGACTTTGGTCGTCACACCCAGTCCCAGCAAGCGCACCGGGGACCAGCCGCACCACAGTACAGCAGCCCCTCCTGTTAACCCCACCCACCTATGTTCTTGACAATATTATCATCACCTTATCCTTTGAAAGAGAACACTCTTTCTGGTATTACATTTCAAAATAGAAATTTCCTCTATGAAAGCAAATCATCTACGGACAGATTGTGTGTACGACCTGTGCCTCAAGACACTCCACTATAATCAACCCAGAGCCACAAACAGGTTTGAACACAACATCTTCTTGCAAAAGCACCAACTTCTGGGACGGAGAGAGAGCAACGCCCAGCTTGTCTGGCTGCAGCTGGCTACAGCACAGCATCGCCCATCAGCGGGAGGCACAGGGTGGGCCAGCGGTGCTGCCAGGCTCCCATGCTGCTGCCGGGCTCCCAGTGCTGCTGCTTCTATCTCCCTGACCTACTTGTCCCTAGACAGAGCTGCTGAGTTTGCCAGTTAGTATTAATTAATTAAGGGTACACTTCCTGCTTAGGTTCATCAAACGCATTATACTTTGGCAGCTGAGTGGTACCAACAACATCCCTTGTTTCCACCCCCCAGCACACCCCGTCTCACCATCTGGGAAGACCAAGTGAAAACCACCACGCCTCAGAGACAACCCCCAAGCTGCCTACTCTTGCTTTCCCACACTGGCAGGGGATGACGATAAGCAAATCTCCGTATTTGCCCGCGCCAAAGGCTTACTCCTTCCATGGGTCCTATCAATAAGTCGTAGAGTGCACGGAGTGGGGGTTTGGTGAAGGAAGTCTGCCTCCTAGGAAGAGATGATGTTCCATCCTTCACAGGAGACACGGCACTGCTGAACAGACTGGTCATGCTCTGACAGCTCCTGGGGACACAAGACAAGGGAGAGTTAGCTGCAGAAATCTTACAGGTTGCCGTGACCTCGTAACACTGACAAGGAGCCAGTCTGGGTCCACCCAGAGGACTCTGTTCTGTAAAATGCTCCATGGCAGGGCTTCATTCTGCCATTCAGCTTCACACTACAACGCCCAACGGCAGCAGTGGCAGGGTGAACCAGCGCAGACAGCACGTTAAGTGTAACTATGGAGTTTCTCTACGGACTCAAGTGCCCGAAGTGCTGCTCACAGTCTCTACTGCACACGTATCTACCGTGGCTGTGTGCAGGCGAACACAACACCCATTAGACACTGGCTACAACCACAGGAAGATCTGCCCTTGGGTTTTGCATCAACAAATCTAGCATGGTACCAGAAGGAAATATGACAACCGGCCACCAAGAAGACACACAGATTATGCCTGCACTTGCTGCCACTGCTCTGCACAGTTCCACGAAGTCAGATGCAGAGCTGACCTGGAGCCTGCTTCTGACATCCCCCCAGAGCTCTGCACATGCTCTCCTGGCATCCCCAGCCACCAAACACCGTCACTGTGAGACCACTGAGATGGCATGCCGACTAAAAGTTACTGCCCTGTGGAGGAAGTGGTGTTGCCCCATTCTGTCTCACTAATCCAGCAGCTGTGCTCCCCAGAACAGTTAACCTTGGCTTGGTGCCATGAACAACCATTTTATGTGAGAAGAATAACTTTCCAGAAAGTTTTGACAGGTGGGCCTTAAAGAAAAGGTGGGGAGGGAAAGGAGACACTGAACAGTAATGGCAGTGCAAGGTCTGAAGTGTAACCAGAGTCCCTGCTGGGGCGGCCCAGCAATGAACACAACAGTCTGGAGCATAAAGGCCACCCATGAAGCAACGCCTTGTCCTCAAGGTGCCACCTGCATTCGATGGAGGGCTCCACGAAATCCCAGCTCAGATCACGCTCTGCGCTGCTGCGCGCAGAAAGCCTCCCTCCGCTCCGGGTCTCTGTGAAACACAGCGTTCTTCTGCCTCCCAGACACCTCCTGACGCTGTGTGCCTTTACACCCAGGAAAACACCTATAGCTTCCTGATTCATCACCAAACTCCCCTGCTCCGTCAGGACACTAGTCTGCAACGTCCCTTTTTGAAGCGTGTTTACTCAGGAGAAATGCCTTGTCTCTGTTCCTTATTTCTACCTCTTGCCTGGATCAATTCTTGGCTATCAACACAGAAAAGAAATAAAAGCAGAAAGTGTTTGCGCATCCAGGAAATAAAAACAAAACTCAGAATCCAACAGACAGTTGGACATATTTGCCATACGTATATATATTCCACGTATGCACGCATATATGCACCTATGGCAGATATACGTACAGACACACACAGAGGCACAATGTCTCTTCACACTACCAGACTAAGCCAACACGCAGGAGAAGACAAGGAGAGGAAAAATATTGTACTCATGCACTCCTACCACTGACAAACCACAAGCCTCAGCTGTCCCCTGACCTCTTCTGACACGTACTGACAGACAGGTCAGAAAGTTTCTTAGTCCCCTCTCTTTCCCTCCTCAGTTGCTGCAACCAGTCTCCAGACCCAGCTCGCATCACGTCTAAATCCTGTTCTCTAAAGAAAAAAGGATGCTACCACCCATGCTTCCCACTAATGAGGAATTTCCATCTTATGGGCCAACAGGGGCAACTTCAGAACTGGTGCCCACCTGCCTGCGCTCTCCAACACAGAGATTCTGCTGGAAGTAGGAGTACGCTGCCGCTGCTCAGAGCTGCTGGAAACTTGAGTGACTTGAGCAACAGCGGCTTCACTGCTGGATCAGCACGGACTCAGCACCACCTGCTCCCCTCTGGACCCCCCGGTACACCCTGCCTGACATACCGGTCTCGAGGGCAGGAACACCTCCCTGCTTATCAGGAACCCGGGAGCACGCAGAGCTCTCCTCCGAGCACAAGTCCCGACGCTCCCAGGCAGCGGCTACTTGCCAGCAGGTGGCACTCGCCAGCCTCACCGCCCGCACGGAGCGATCTGCACACACTAATTTATTGCAGGGAACAGCGGCTCGATTGCTCTAATCAGCAGAGCCTCCTTCATCTTGGCTTCACAGCCAAGCAGCTCTAGATTTATTCCTTCACCACTCAGATCGCTTTTCATTAGAACAAAACCGAGGGAGTATCATAAATCTTTCACATCTCTTGCCTGTGTGTTTGCGTGCACAAAGAGGGGAAAATCCACAGGGGGAGGACGGACAGAGATCTTTCGCAGCAGGCAGAGCAATCTGGAGCCCTGGCCAGCACACTCCCTTTCTCCCAAACCAGTGCGAACAAACGGCTCTCCAGCTGGCTCGCCAGGCACCGGAGCGCAGGCGATTTCAATGGGACCAGACGCAGACTTGAATCTTTTGGCCAAACGCCCCTTCTACAGAGCAGCAGCACTGGCTTCTGGGACGTGGCACTGATCGTTTCTACCTTGCTCTTGCAATGCAGAGGGGCTCCCTGATTTCTGGAACAGTAAAATCTCTCATCTGGAAGCCTCTGCACACACTCTGCCGTTCCGCTCACTTATAACCCTTTGTGTAAGGCAGCCCGACGTGCAGCAAGCAGAGGAAACAGCACCAAGCGGGACTCAGGACTGCCTGCACGTATCAGCGCTCGCTCTGCTTCCGCCCTTTGTCTTGGAGACACAAGAACAAAGTAATGATCCCACGACAGCTCAGAGAAAGGGGGAGAAAGCCCGTGCCGTGCAAGCCTTGGGCTCAGACCGATTTGGCTACCACCAGGCTCACAGGGCCCAGCTCTGCCTGCGGAGGAGGAACGTGGCTGGGCCCAGGCAGGAAGGAGGGGTGCGCACCCCCGTCAGCGCAGAGCCGCTCCGGCCCTGGCACTCGCCGGGGCTCCGGGCAAGTCACACCCCACTGATGACCCAGCACAGCCGTTCTGGAGGGCTGGGAGTCAGCCCCACTGCAGCAGCGGTCTGACAGCCTCAGGACAATGGACATCCATCAGGCCTGTCATTCTGCAAGCCTCCCTCCAAAAGACGCTTCCTAGGGACGCAGCCCTGAATGCACATTCGGAGCCTCGACGCACTCACAATGCCAAGCTGTGGGAAGCTCCAGAAAACACTCAGATATGAGCTCCCTGTGGATGCTTTTAAGGATCTGCAATTATCTCCAGAACCCACCCGTGGTTGCACAAAACCCACAGACCACCCAGCACTCTGCCTGTGTGGTCTGTACTGGGGCAGCCGCAGCGCTGAGCCCCGTATGGAGAGAACCAGGCAGAGGAGAGGCTCTCCAGCCGCTGCTTTCCATCTGCTCCCAAAGACCCCACTTGTCTACTATGCTTGTAGGACTGGCCATGGACCATGACCATGCTGACTCTGCTGGGAAAGAAACAAGCTCTCTGCAGTCGTGAGGGAAGCTGGGAGACGCAATGGCTTTGGCAGAAGTGCATCTGCAGCTCAAGTCACATTGCTCCTTACCTCCCAATTTGCCTTTTACAAATTATCACCACAAAGCATGGCAAAAATTGCCCTCAAGGAAGCATATTTTACCCTTTGAGCAGCATCAGGACTGCTCATATTTTCTGCAGGTACATGGAAGGAGGACCAACTGTATCCCCTGACGGTGGAGAGGCCAAAGAAAAGGTGGGGGAGCTACATCCAGCTGCAGGCAGTGATCAAGTCTCTTGCTGGAGCAGAAGACAGCTAGCAGGGAGGAAATCAAATTTTAATCTGGAAACCCAACAAAAGTCTACAAGCCCTAAGGAGCAGAAAAAAAACGAAGCTGCATAAGACATGAGCAACTGGGACTGTCTTGGGAGCTGTATTAGCGGCATCCACAGCTTAGACAGCTACTGCCCAGTACTGAGAACACTGCAGCATCCCTTCCATGCTTCTTTCTCCTCCAAAGTCCATTTCTTCTAAGCCATTCCTTAAGTTAACTGTCAAAGTCCCATGTTTTTGCTTTTCTAAGCAGAACTGCCAAAAAACCCATACTATTCTCTGCTTAAAAGCCAGGTTACCTGAGTACAACAGCCAGAGGGCACCCACCCCAAACCAAGGGCTTCCTTTCAGACACCCCCTTGTCGCCAGACATGGAGGCTAGATGGCTCCAAACAGCCCCAGCATCTCCAGGGTCTCATTTTCTAACACGGGACCTTAACAGCATGTGCAATGCCTGTGCGTGAGGAAACTTGCACTGGCCCCAAGCCATGCAAGCTCCCTTGAGGATCTCCAACATTCAAGCACAAGATGTGAACACGCATTCAGGCCCCACATGAGGAATGCAGGGTCTGCCTTGGCAGTAGGGAAGACAAGCTCTTACTCTCAGCTCCAAGCAGGCCATACTCTTTTTTGTCCCCTGGAGTGCAAAAGCCAAAGCAAACAGATGCCATACCTTCAGTCACTGCTTGTGGGCCATAATTCCACCATCATCTGAAGCACTACAGCAGCAACAATCCCCTCAGCATCAACCTACAGCTGCACAAACCCATGTTGTACTAGCTGGCAGAAAAGCCATTGCACAGAGGAGGTGAGCTGGAGCCTGGAGCTGCAAGACCACAGCTTGTGCTCTGGCTAACCACTCCGGTCTGTTGCTTAACCGAAGTCTAGGAGCTCACAGTTCCCTGCTAGAGCTCTAGGCCAGGGCACAGAAACGCTTCCTGCTCCCACTTCTTGATCTGCTCTCTTCCATGCAGATTTTCATCTGCTTCCCTCCTGAAACTTCAGGACTCTTGCAAGGATGGCTATGGGCCCCTCTGCTCAGAAGGGGACAGTGCTTCACAGCACTAACATGGAGACCTTCTTCCTAAGAGAGATGCTTAATGTTCCCCATACATCCATGCTGTGAAGAACGGGTGGTTACTGCAACCATGAAGGACAGTATCCGTTTGCTGCTCTGTGCCCCCACAACGCGGGGCAATAGGGAGACCACGAGCAATGGCACCGGCTGCACGCTAAACCTGAAATTCAGAGAGAAGCCCATCACCAGGATGTCTCATTCTGCTTGCTGATCGTCACAGTGCTGCTGTTTTCCCACCTGTTCAAAAGGTTGTTCCTGCTGACCATCCTCAGGAAGCCAGTTGGATCAGTCATTGAGTTCAGTTTGTTATTCATCTCCTCAAACTGCTGGTCCATGATATCCCCAGCTTCACTCTCAGTCTCGCTGCTGGCACAGGCTCTGCAAGGGGAACAGAAGGGTGAAGGAGTCATTGATGCAAGACAGAGCAACAGCTTTGTGAAAAATGCTCAACCAGTTTGACAGAAAATGTTTTTCAGACACAACCTCAACCAAATGCTAAAGTCAATTTTTCCCTGGATTGCATCACCTGCTCTTCTTAGGCACACGAGAGAGTTACGGGCAACTAGAGCTGTCCCTGTGTTGCTATATGGACCACAGGATATCTTGCAAGCATACTTCCAGGTCAATACAATTTAATAACCCGCCAGAATAAGTCCTGACAAAAGCCAGTCACTTTGTGAACACTGAAATGGGGTCAGCCCGGGGCGGGGGGAAGAGCTGCCTCCTCCAGCTGCAGGCAGGCTCAGTTTTGAGTCCTGGCATAGTCTTGAGCAACACCCACAATAAGTATTTGTAGCTCCTTAAAGAGGCAAAAGCTGGAGTTCATGAACCCAAGAGAGCAGGCCACATGCTCTCCCTGAAGAGAAAGGAGTCTGTTCCAGCACAAGTTCAAGCAGACTTTAAAGTCCCTCACACTTTGTTTGTTTCCAAGTTGCGTTATTTGTCAGCTTAATTAGACCAGCTGAAAGGAACCATTTCCAGCACAAAGAGAAGGCTGCAGCGTGGAACCCAGCACCACCACAACACAGTCCTGATGACACATCCCATGACTATTCTTTCCTCTCCAGGAGCAGAAAATGGGAAGATGTGCCACTCTGGAGGCGCAGTGGAAGAATCAGAAACGAGAAGAGAATCGTTGTGCAGCTACCCCAGGGGAACAGAAACCCTCAGGAGAGAAATCAAACTGCAGACCTAGCTGCAAACCACACAGATCACACTGACATCGCTTGCCTCCTTGGAGACTAGGGCAGTGAAGCAGAAAAGTCTTCTTCCAGAGACATGTTGTCCGTCTCAACTCAGACATCTCTTTCGCCTCGTCCTTATTAACTTTCCTCTCTTCTCTGGGAGACCGATGTATGGCTTAACATAGGTTCTTCTGGTCTGGGGAGAGGTTTACTTTCCTTCTTCTTTGCAACCTGGCCAGGTTCACATACAGCCACAAATCTGCTTTTATTCTGCCGTCTGTACCTCACAAGAAAATGCCATGGGTTATGGACCGTGAGGTTTCAGTGCTCTGAAGCAGTGTCTCCAAGATTTTTATAGTCTTCAGTTTGTCACCACATAAAGATCCTGGGACTGCACAACTTGTTTAGCTCTTACAAGGTTCAGTTAATTTTAATGATAACAGGCGTGTCTAGAACAATCTCAAGGGATTGCAGAAACCCACAAGTAATTTATGTAGCAGATGACTGTCAGGACACAGCAAAAATCCTGAGATCTCCCAAACTGGCAGTGCTCTGGACAAGCTCTTTTCTGGTAGCACAGGTGACCAACTTCTCTGCTGAAGCTGGATATAACGCCAGCAGCAGTGCTCGGGCCTGAGGGCATTATGCAAAAATAGACAATTATTGAGAAATGAATTCCATTCATAAATTGCATATAAATGTTTAGCCAGCTGCCAAGAATCTAGCAAGCTGCACACTGATATACGGATCCTTGATTTTCTTCAGTCTTTTTTATTTTATTTTAATGAGCTTTCTTGGCTAGCAACGCTGGGCTGAAATCATGCTCAGCCCAGCCAGTGTCATTCTGCAGATTTTTTTCTGGACAGTTTTAAAAGCATCACAATTCTTTTATATCAGATGTTCCTGGGCAAGCAGGAACAATGGCTGCTTTGCAGCATTTTGTATGCTTGAATGGCAACACATTATTTCTGTTCAAACTTTCTGCTCCTTAAGCCCTTGCACAGCCCAGCCTGGGAACGCCGGCCGTGCTCCCCGGCCGCAGGTACCAGCGCTCCCTGGACACACAGCGGGGATTCCTCCCCAGGGAAACACAGAAAAGGCGTACAGACAGACAGACAGAGAGAGAAAAGGTGTACAGACAGACAGAGAAAAGGTGTACACACACACACACCCCCATGGCATACAGGCACACGCACACAGAGCCGCCTGCTGCTGCGTGTCACGGCCGCGCCAGGCCGGTCGCACACCCAGAGCCTCACAGTCCTGCCAGAAGCAGGTGACCGCAGAGGGAAAGGTTTCCAGGCCGGGCGCAGACAGGCCGCCCCGCGGCAGGGCCCGAGCAGCCCTCCTCACAGAGCACAATCCAGAGGCGCCATTTCCCCGTGCCCAAGGGAGCCGCTGGACTGCGGCAGCGAGGCCTGGCGAGGCCCCAGAGGTCGCACACGAAGCGCTCAGCGCTGACTCCCGGCTCACAACTCACTCTGAGCGGCTCGGCAGCGGCTCTTCGGAACAGTTCCTCGCGCGGCCCCAGCCCAGACACGGTCTCCGGCAACCAGAGGCCGGGCTGGGGAGCCCAGCGCCGGCCCTTCCCTGGGCGGGCAACGCCAGAGCGCTGAGAAGCGAAGATGAGGCAGGCACTGCGGACCCCTGACTTACTGCACAGAGACACCTTCTCCCACATCTTCCCAAATCCAGTATTTTTGCTGGTACAGGAAAAAAACCAAACCCACCTGAAATAAAGCAATGTACGACTACACAGCAAGGTTCACTTTAACAGCAAGGCTAAACTGTCGGCACATCCTCTACCCTGCACGCTTCATTCACACAAGGACAGGGACACCCCCGACTCTGCTTTTCAGATGGAAGCATTCAGAGAAAAACTACTTGTAAATATCAGCACAGAAACCATATTCATACTCATCCAAACAATAAATCAAACCAGAGATGACGTGAATATAAATATGAGAGATCATGAGACTGAGTATAAATAAGCAAAGAAGCCTGACTTGTGATAAATCCACAGGATAAAACAAATGAGGAAACAGCTGTGGGACCTATCTGAGTAACGGACTGGAGTAAGGTTCCTCCCTCTTTGCTGAAATACATGAGATGGATTAATTAATTGTAAATTATTTACTCAGCTATAGCCACAAGGGAACGTATTTGGAGGGGGGTGGAATTCCTATGGTATTTGCAGTTTTTCATAAGTAAACCTTTGAAAGGGAATTAATTACACTGGAAACTGTAAGTAGGATGGAATCTGCCCATATGCAGTCAGATATGGCATCTGCCTCCTCAATGTACAGATTCATTACCCAGCCTATGGGTTCAAACCGTATTGGCACATGCATATAGAGTTACTAGGCAGATAAACAGCCATGGGTACAAAAATAAAGTCATTTTTTTGTTGCTGCAATGTTCTCTGACTTCCTGGCCCATTAACTCATCTCAGACTGTTATAAATTGCTTTCAGGCGGGAGAGCGGGAACCAGGATGCTATACAGCCCCCTCCCCAACTTACCGGGTATAGTAGGAATCCACACCCAGAGCCTCCCGCACACTTGAGATGTACTGCTCCAGCGCGGAGTTTGTTATTGTTTGCAGGGTCACACTGTTGGCTTCATGGAAATCCCCAGCATTTTCTGTCAGGCTGTCACCCAGATAATACTCATGAAATTTCAGGATTCCTGCAAGGCACCAAAATCATGAAGTTATTTCGGCAGGGCAGGAAGAGTGCTGCCAGCAATTTCCTAGGAAGGTGGCACACCCCCCAGCATTTGGCAGTTCCAGTACAACTGGGTCAAAGCATTCCCTGCCGTGTCTCCACAGGGCTTTTCCAGCATGCTGTATTACAGCTCTGCTTTTAAAATCTGGTTTTGTACTTCGCAGATGATAGCCCAAAGGTACGAAGGCAGAGCAGTGCTTTTATGAGAGGCTCAGAATGCATTTGCTATTGCAGCAGCCTCATATAAATTATAAAACAGGTATTTCATACAATCACCTACCAGAGTAATTTGCATTTCAATAGACACACATGAAAAATACCCATTAATAGCCTCTGATCACATAAATTGAACACACAAGGCTCACATGCTGAACAAAAGTGTTATTACTACAGCAGAACCTACTCACATCACACAAAGATCTTTCATTTCACTCATATGCATGAAAATACACTATACACAAAGAAAAAAAGCTGGACTAATGCATAATAAAATATTAAAAGATAGCATTTCACAGTGGGTAAACCAGACAAAGGACACTCACTGTTTTGTTAAGAATTCAACTATTACAGCAGATAAAACCTTCCTCCACTTAAGAGTGGCATATCCTTCCTGACATAATTAATTCCACAGCCTGTGATCACCAGTAAAAGGCTGCTCTGGATGCCCTGTTTGCCTTGACAGCATAAATTATTAAACCAGTTAAGAAGAGTGTAGGAATAAAGCACAAAGCAATTCCTTCTCCACCAACAGCAGCAAATACAGAATCAGAGAAGAGGCGCTAAGGTACCATCTCAGCGGGATGATGAGGATCCTGGGCTGCCACTGGAGCTACTCACTCTGTCAGCACTAATAAAACAAGAAGATGTCATTGTGGCTGGGCTGGAGTCACTGCTCAACATGTTCCCAGCAAAGCTGCTCGAGTGGAAACACCACAGTCCCTCTCCTTCCCAACACCCGACAGTGCCTTCAAGGGGACGGTCACAAACCCACGTGCAACTGCAAGACCCAGTTTGGGCAAGGAGGAGACTGGTCATGAAGCTTAGTGGCAAACCCTACACTTCTGATCCATATAATTTCAGTAAACTCGGCTTGATATTAATACTGTAGAATTACTGGCATTTTATTGTGCAAACCACAGGCCTGAAGAGCCAATTAGTGGCTGGATGCGCAGCAGGACAACACCACCTTACACGTATATACGCAACATTGCAAAATGCTGCCGAAACGCACATCTTCCAACCACTGTCATCCCATCTGAAGCCAGGCACGTGTGAATGTTTGCTTCCCTTCCTGGAGCATTTTTGGTGCAATCTAAATAGTGCTTTTTATCTCTTTAACTTTGCCATGGTGAAGGGCTGCAATTATTAAATTATATCCAGAAAGAACTCATGAAAATCTACAGTCATCACTTTATGAGATAATGAACAACAGCTGTCTGCAAAAAGCAACCCTCTTCAAGTTAATCCTCCTTGCTCCTCTGTGATAAGTGTTTCCACATTCATACAAGGAGAATTCAGAGGATCAGGCAGTTCAATGGCATATCAGGAAGCAGGGATGCCCTTCTGTTTTCTGCAATCCACTTGAGTGAATAAATGTCAAAAGCTTTTGGAAGGATGAAGCACAGAAATATAATTAAAGTAGGGATTCTTATGCATAGAGGATTCTCACAGAGCCAACATACTTGGAATCTCATTACTGCTCTGCCCTGTGGGAAATATACAGATTAGAGGTTGAAAAATCGAAATATTAAACACGTGAAACATTTCCATCTCCAGGTGCCCTGAATAAGCACTTCTGTGTCATTATTGCTGTGGCCATGCCACAGTTTTCAGTCTATTCAGCTCTAAGGTAGTAGATGGAAAGGATTCCCTCATACGTTCACTCTGGTCCCAGATTCATTCCTACCTACAAATGGTACAGTCCTCCCTTTGCAAAGGCTGTTCACGGGCTCTTGTCTCCAAAAAGGATCTCACCTGCCCCAGGAGCCAGCAGCCAGCTGTAGAGATAACCAGCAGCCAGTGAGTAGTACAGAACAAGTCCCCTCTGGCCATTCACTGTCTCCAGGACCTGGTCAATGGTCACTGGAGAATAGGGATCAGAGTCCTGCTGCCCAGTCTGGCGTTCCACGAGCAGGTCAGCAAATGCCCTTGTTCGTCCTCTCTCTGCTACTGCCAAAGCTTCATCATGGTGACCTGGAAAGACAAAGCCATCTCTCAGACCTGGCACCGACGTGGGCCGCAGCACACTGTGCAGGAACAGGGACAGCTGCTATCCCAACCAGAACGAAAACCCAGGGAAGCAGAGTCTGGAAAGAGTAGTTTCTGCGCTGGAATACAGTCCCACGGATCATCTTGGCTGCAGACAATAACACGATGTACGGGAAAATGAGCCACAGAAAGGCAAATGAATGGATGAAGCAAGATCCCAAGGTGCCTGAAACCTGAAGCAGGAGACCCTCATTTCTGTCCTGGCAAAGAAATGCTGTGCTGTGTCAGACAGATGAGGAGTGAAGCATGTGTCATGAACTGCCTCCCCACAACTCCCGCTGAACTCCTGGCATGGTCTCAGAGTCCAGCCCAGCACAGGACGGCATCTCTTACCGAGACTGACCAGCACTCGCTGCAGGGCCTGGTAGGAGGACGTCTGCAGGTCGAAGAGGGACAGCTTGTAATCTGTGCTCAGCTGCACCTCGTGGCGGATGGTTTCAAACAGCGCCGAGGCCCGGTACAGCTGGGAGGGAAAACAGCCACGGTGACTTCCTTAGACACAGCACAAAGCCCCGGCTGGGAGAGACGGAGGCCAACACACCCCCAGGCAGCGGAGGTCTGCCCCAGACGGCCCCTCGGGATGGCAGGGAGGAGGTGACTTTGGATGGAGCAGGAGGTACAGGGGCCTGAGCGGGCTCCGTGCTCTACACACCCTCCCCGGGATGCACCAGGGCGACCAACGACCCCAAGGGCTCAGAGGACACCGGCCCGCCGGCACGGGCACACCGCGGGATACCTGGTGCTGAGACTCCTCGAGGTTCCCACTCGCCCAGAGGGAGAGGCCGAGGCCGTGGCGGATTTTGGCTTCATCTTCTCTGCGTCCCAGCTGCTCTGCCAGCCTCAGGCCTGAAAAGGAGCTGGAGTGAGAGAGGGCTGGAGGGGAGAAGGGGCCTGGCAGCCGGGTGGAGCACGTCTGCCTCAGCAGCCTGGCGGCCATCAGCTCAAGCCCCCAGAGCTCCTGCGGCAGGCAGGGACGGGCAGAGCTGCCGAGCGGCGGGACACCGGGCAGGGCAGTGCCAGCGGTGGGGAGCTGCTGCTGACGCTCGAATTGGCACCAGCGCGAGCGGTGCCTCAGCAGGACAGACGCTGCCATGGACCAAGACCTCCCTAAGCGAGGTGAAGGTGCAGTCCCGACACACACTCAGTAAGCTCCTATCAGGAATTTCAACTTCTAAACCTTAAAAGCCACACAAACAACATCACACTGAGCTGCCAAACACTGCCAGAAAAGCCACGTCCTGCCACATCACTGACTTGCTTCCCACCAGCTCTCCGGAGCCTTCTGGCCGCCTCCGGATGGTTTGTGTGCTGACCCAGAGCAGAGGGCAGGGTCCCGGCGTGGACGACCTGGAGCTCCGTTCACTTCCAGCAGCACCTTCTGGGTTGTCCCCCCTTCCACCACACCCCAAACCTCTCGCCTCCATGCTGACAACAGGGACACCTCCTCCGAGGCCCCTCAGGTTTCCCACGGACTGGGAAGCGGGGGTCCCGGCCACAACCACGCAGCTCAGCAGCAGCTAGCGCTTGCAGGCTTTTCAGGAATTCTGTGTCACACTAGGAGAAGGAGCCGAGTTTAATTTCTCCCCCTCTAACTTAATTGAATTCCCTCAGCATACTGGAATCATGCCAAGGTCAGTTTCAGGAAAACCAGACTAACTGATGTAATTAATTCTTCAGCTTTCAGCTTCAGACACTCCAGCTACGCTGCTCATCTCCCCCATCAGAGAGCCACCACCTTGAACAGATGCTGCCCGCACGCTGCAATCCCTGGCAGCAGCAGGACTCACAGCAGCTGAACCTCACCCACCCATCAAACACGACTTGTTTTTGCTCACAGCTTAGAGGACACTCGCCCACCTGGCCTCACTCCCACTTGAACACAGAAAGAAAATCCAGGTGGCTATCAGCAAGGCACGATCAGTTTGAGACCTGCTCTCAGGATCAGAGAAGATCCATCATGACCTGATGTGGTTTTCCCGAAGCCAGTTCCTGGTGTGCAACGCTACTTACAGAGAAAGTTTAACACCTTCTAGGCTCAGGCACAAATGGGCTTTATAAAGAGACTCTGCCAGGCGCAGTCTGGATTCCAGCTCAGTGCTAACTGAGACGGCCCCAGGAAGGCACAGACCGTGCTCTGAAATGCTTTGTCTGCGGGATGCCAGGAAGGCTCCTACTCACATGGCGTGCTGACCATGACAGCCCACTGGGACAGCGACTTACATGGATGCTCAACAGTAGCTGCGGATGTCTGCAAGAGCTTTTCATCAAAGGCCACTGTCAAACGTACCCTCTTAGCGCCACGCTCGCAGTACCTCACCTGTCTCCACATCTTCAGGCCTCCCACCTACATCCCCCCACACCCACCCCTACCTCCTGTGTGGTGTAATTCAGCCTCTTACCTTCCTGCAGGTACATCACAGCCTGAGAGTAGTTCTGCAAGGCGTGGTGAGTCCTCCCCAGGCTGCTGTAAGACACGGTTTTGGCTACAAGGTCGTTCATCTGTGCTGCAATGCTGAGGTGCTGCTCCTGATAAACCACCGCCCTCTCGTAGGTGCCCAAGGACTCGTAGGTCAGGCCCAGGTTCCCGTAGGCCCGGCCCTGGCACGAGGGGTTGTTGGTCTCCTCTGCGATCTGCAGGTCCAGCTGGTGGTACTGCAGCGCCGTCTCGTACTCTCCCATCTGCTGGTAGACCCCCCCCAGGCCGCAGGCGGCGTCGCTCTCCAGAGCGCGGTCCTTCATCTCCCGAGCAATGTTCAGCTGGCGCTCCAGGCAGGAAATGGCTTGTTCGTAGTTCCCCAGCTGGCTGTGCAGGCTCCCCAGCTCCCCGTAGGCCTGGGCTTTGTTGAACGCCTCCCCCAGCTCGTGTGCCACCACCAGCCTCTTCTCAAAGCACACCAGAGCCTGCTGCAAACTCCCCATCGCCCTGCAAGGGAAGAAAACAGCAGCGTTTATTTTGCCAGTATTTTCCTGAAAAAAGACATTTTGCTGTTTCCTCTAGAGGCCAGCTCAAACCTTCCAGGCAGAGACAAACGCACCCCCCAGGAGACACCCCCAGCACCTCTGTATCAGCCTCCTCCTTCTGCCACCCTACAAACTCCTCCCGGGACAGAGCAACATCAGCTTCACGATCCGAGCTGGTGGCACAGTCCTCGGCCCCCAGAGGACTCTGTTACCTGCTACTGTGCCACCTCCCCATGCACGTGTACAATGGCCACAGAAAGACACCCCACCAGTAACCCAACACATCCCCCTGCCCTCGTACTCACCCTGTCACTGGAGTACACACACAGCGTTCCTTACCTGTGCCCATTGCCGAGGCCCCGGTAGGCCTTTGCCTGATCTTGCATTCGGTTCAAGCTCTGAGCCACAGACAGGTACTGTTCATAATACTTTATAGCTTCCTCAAAATCTCCCAGAGCCTCGTAGCAGTCTCCCAGGTTCCCGTATGCTCGGCCCCGATCCAACACAGACTCATTTCCGCTGAGCTGCTGCAGCATGGCCAGCTGCTGTTCGAAGTAGCCAATAGCTTCCTCCATGACGTTCATGTTCATCTTGGTGATGCCCATGTTACCGTAGACCTGCGCTTCTATGCTGGGGTCCTTCAACTTCTGCCCAAGCTCCAGCTGCTCTTCGTAACACTTGAAGGCCATGGTGTACTTCCCAAGGGACATATACACTGCAGCGAGGTGACCGTGCGCTCTGCATTCACCCGGCATGTCCCCCAGCTCCTGGTACACCTCCAGCTCCTGCGTGTGGTAACCTAAAGCCTTGTCACACTTCTGTACCATCCTGTATGCAGAGCCCAAGGCTGCGTAGGCACTGGCTTCCAGCCTCCTGTCTTTAACATGATGGGCTAAGCTCAACTGCTGCTCATAAAATTTTATTGCACCATTTACGTCTTTTTTACAGACAAAAATATCCCCCAAGTTCCCCAGAGCTCGGAATTTGGCCTGGGAATTGTTCAGAGACTGTGCCAGGGACAACAGGTACTTTTGACACTCCTCTGCTTTGCTGAAGTCCATCAAGGCTTTGAAGGCCAGGCCCAGGTTGCAATAGGCTTTGGCTTGGCTCAGCTTGTCGTGAAGATCCTTCGCTAAGGCAAGATCCTGCTCGTAGTACTTAACAGCTTCCTCGTAGTTGCCGAGGCAGTAATGGGCATAGCCAAGGTTATGGCAGACCTTGCCCTCCCCCTCCATGTCCTGCAGCTCCGGGGACAGGCGCAGGTACTGCTCGTAGTAAGGTGCTGCCTGCACGTACTCTCCTCGGGAGCAGTGGAAGTTGCCCAGATTGCTGAGCGCCCGTGCTTCGCTCTGGATGTCTCGCAGCTCGCGGGCAATGTTGAGATGATTCTGGTAGTGCTGCAGAGCACGGTCGTGGGCACCCAGCGCTTGATAGGCAACCGCTAAGTTCCCGTGGGTGGATGCCTGGGAGGCACGGTCGTTGACTTCCATAGAGATCTGCAGCTCCTGCCGATGGTACTTGACAGCCTGGTCATACATGCCGAGGGCGTTGTAAGCGTTGCCCATGTTGCCGTAGGCCCGGCCCTGGGCCGCGTAATCGCTGAGCTCCTGAGCTATGGACAGATGCGTCTTGTGCAGCCGCAGCGCAGTGTCATAGTCACCTTTCATCTGGTGAATGATTCCTGAAAGACAACAGAAGCCGGCTCAACAAAAGCGTTCCTCTGCGCTAACCCTTCTGCAACGCCGCGCCACGCCAGGACCTTCCTGCGGCTCACAGCCTGGCCTCTTCCCCAGGTGCTCGACATGAGGCAGCCCTGTCCCCTCCCCGCAGCAGGGACCCCGACGTGTCCCCGCACAGCCGGCGTGGCACAGCCCTTCGTGCCCGATCTGCTTCCTCGCTCCCAACAGCCAAATCCCGGGCAAGGCTTCACATGACACGTGAAGCACCGTCTGGCCTTGCAAAACGCCCATTTTTTTCTTTTTTATGCTACTTCTTCTTTTTCATCAGTGACGCCTGGTGACTCCACAGCTCATACTCAACACTGAGTGAGAAAGCTTTTGCATTTGCTTTACAAATTCAGCCCTCGTGTAATGAGACATGGAAACAGTGGCTCTGACCCCGCTCAGCTCCGGTAACACACGCGGCTCCTCTGCAAACTCTCACCAACCCGCCCGGGGACGCAGGAGCCGCTGAAGGGGGCTCTGCAAACACACATCTTGCAGATTCATCAGTTACGTGACCTCTGAAGACAACGTCAGGTCTTTCCCTGCCCCTAAAAGAAAACAGCATTTTGCCCTCCACCTCCTGTCGGGAGACACGGCCGGCGCCGGGGTCAGCCGACAGCCGCGGCCGCACAGAGGAGCACCCCCAGGACAGACCACCAACTGCTGCAGAAAAAACAGAGTAACTACACAGGGAGGAACTGGGTTGTACACAAAGCTATGTAACCTATAAACTGCAAAAAAACAATCACTGTGAAAGCATCCCGTTGCTCCAGAAACTAAAAAAGCCAGAATTAGCTAAATCTGTCCCCTGCAAACACCAAGAGTGTCCGAGCTGCAGGCAGGCAGCACCAGTGCTGCCCCGGAGCCCCCGCTCCCAGCCCTGTCTGGCACTGCTGGACAACACGCCAAGCACAAGAAAACAGGCACAGAGCTTCTGTAACTGCAAAGAGATGTAAAGCACCACGGGAGAGACTCAGAACCGTGTTTTATTAATAATCTGCAGCATCCTCTCTCCATCGCAACAGGAACCCTTACGAGCTGCCGAGGCTGAAAAGCCAGCTCTCTACACGCAGCCTCGGCATTTGGAAACACCATCTGCTTCGCAAAGGTTGACAATCTGAGACTTCTGGTGAAACTCCACATCTCCTTGTTGTGAAAGGCTCGATAACTTGTGACTTGTCCTCAGTCCATTACCGTCTGCTGACGGAGTCACAGCGCCGCAGCAGCTGGGCCACGTTATGCTCCCTGTCCTGCTCAGCGTTAGATAGTACACTTACGAGAGCCTTCCATCTACATCAGTGAAATGCAAACAGAAAATTTCTGTTGCTTCAGCAAAGAGGCCAACTCTAACGTTCTGGCTTGGATACATTTTTTTTGCCTGTCAGCATGGTTATTTTGATGAGGTTTTGTTTTGCATGTGGATTAGATGAAAGAGACAATTAAGACTTGACTTTTTAATTGGTATTGGATGCATTTTAAACAAGAGCAACAGACTTTCTCAACAAGAACTGCGTGTTCTCTTTCGCCAGTATAACTCAGCTCTGACAGAGAACACAGGAAAACACAGCCAAATAACAGCTGAAACGTGAGATCCTGCACTCAGAAGCTAGGAAAACTACTCTAATACAAAGCACAGAGTGGCTGAGTCAGCATACCAACTGAAAGTTGTATTTAGGCTTAAATCCAACACCAGAAAAATATTCTCTGCTGCACCAAAACTCCTTTTTTTTTTTTTTTTTTTTTAAACCAAAATTTCTGGAATTACATGCTGAAAGCATCACTGAATCCAAAGCTGCTTTAAGATTAATAATGATATTAAGATGAGTTTTCTAGTCCCAGCCTGACTGATTTTGACCCAGCAAAACAGTCAGAGAATTTAAACCTCTAGCGAGTACTGTAAAGGCTGAGAAACAAGACCAAGTTTCCTCCTCTCGCGGCAGTGCTTGCTTTATTCCGGGATGAGGCGAAATAATGCAGCGATACCAGACTCGCAGTGAACTGCTGAGCCCACCTCACCCCAACATTTCGGTACCAGTTTGTTGGGTTTTTTACGATGCTGAGTAGCACAGAGACAGACAACATTGAACATCCAGGCAATCAGAAGAAACAGTGAGGAACTCGAATTAAGCTCAAGCTGTGGTCTGCCCAACGGCAAGGGCCTTGCAAAAAAAAAACCAGAAAGCCAGGACTGCTTTGTTTTCTCCAGTTCACCTTATCTTCCTCATCCAGCTCCTGAAGACTCAGCTATTAAGAGAAATTAAGTAATTCATCAAGCCCTTTTTAATTACCTGCTGTTGATAACATCAGAGTACAATTAGCATCTACAAATGAACCAAGGGCCAACTGCCAAGCAGAAACAGGAGTTGATCTACAGCATGGGGCAGCCTGCAAGAGCTGAGATCAAGGGCTGCCAGCAAACACATATTTTGTTGTACCAGCAACAGCCCTGTTCTGCCACTCCCAGCCAGCTGAGAACATCCTCAACAACAGCTGGAACATCAGCAGCGCAAATGCCACATCCCATGGCAGACATGGAAACACATCTTTGGTCGCTTCCACATCTGGCGCTGTGAAGAAGCAGCAGGAACAGATTTGCCTCTGATGTAACTCAGTCCTTCCCAGCCTGCCAGCAAGATGCCAGGGCCTCTCCTTAGGAGAGGGTGAGACTCCTACACTTTATTATTTTAATGTGTACATCCTGAAAACAAACTTAGTTAGGATTTGAACCCTGTGCCTCCCAACTTCCAAGGCAGCAATATATTGACATACCCAGCTGACAAGCTCCCAAAGAAACAGCCAGGAAATAACCACGTCTCTTCTTGCCTTAGTGCAAGACTTACGTTTATTTCTGACACCCGAGTAGTTCTAAAATGCACTTTACCTTTTCAATCCCCCTCTGCCATGAGCTTGTGCTTTCTGGCACCTTTCTGAGCAGGTTAATAATTGAACACGGGATGTTTCACTGGCACACAAGCTGCCAAGTGCCTGTTTAATTTATGAAGACAATCTGGGGTAACTGGGAAGACAACACGCAGCAAACCTCCTGCATGCTGGCAGCAGCTCTGATAGTCACGGCATTCCCTAACAAATTCTGCTCTGTGTCAGCGCCTTACCTAGATTGGAGGAGGCTCTGCCTTCAGCAGCTCGGTCCTGCAGGCTCTCAGCAATGTGCAACTGTTCCTCATGGTACTGCTTGGCCCTCTCCAGGTCCTGCATACACCTGGCTGCGTGACCCAAGCCAGCATAAGCTCGCATCTCAATGGCCTTCTCAGCCAGCTCCTGGGCCAACTCCAGCACGTAGTTGTGGTAGGACATGGCTTTGTCGAAGTTTCTCCGGTAGTGGTAAGCACTGCCCAGGTTGCTGTAGGCTCGAGCTTCCTCCCGCTTGTTCCCCAGTTCCTTGGCGATCTTCAGATGTTGTTCATGGCACTGCACCGCATTTTCAAAATCCCCCATCGCGATGTACACCGCTCCCATGTTGCCCAGCTCCCGCGCCTCAGAGAGCTCATCTTTGGACTGCTTCGCAAGCAGGACACACTGCTTGTGGCTAGCCAGGGCGTTGGGGTAGTCCCCAATGGCCGTGTACACGTGGCCCAGGCTGCTCAGCGCTGAGGACGCTGCCTGCAGGGATAAGAGAGAAAAAGGACAAGTGTTCACGGAAAAAAGCCAGACGGCCTCAGTCCTAGAAATCAAAGCCACAAAAGGTCATTCTGGAAAAGAAAGTTACTAGCTAGAAAACCTGCTCTCTGCAGTTCTGCATCCCTCAGGGCAGCTCAGGCAGAGGCAGCAGGGATGGGGCTGACCCAGGGGAGCAGGGCTGGGATTACCCCTCTGAAGCACAGAGTGTGTGAGTGCACCCGGCAGAGGGGAAGGATGGCACTGCGAAGGGGCAGAGACCACTGAGGAAACAGAGAAAGGGATCCCTGCAGAAAACTGCCCCCCAGGACCAGCCCGAGCTGCCTCACAGAGCAGCTAGACCCCAGGTCCCCTCTCACGACACCCACACCGAGCCCTGCTAACCCAGCAAACAGCCCTACATGCGGCAGCTCTCAGGAAAGCAGAAAAACAACAATATTCAGCTGCAGAGAACACTGCAAACGAGCATCCCACCCTGCACCCAGCACACCCACCTCAAAGCAACAGGCTCCCGAGACCCTGCAGGCTGAGACCAGCAGCAGAATACGTCACTCGGCCTGACCACGCAGGCTGAGCCGCCACCACTCTGCAGCCTCTTCCTTCCAGCCATTGAACACCCGCTGCTGGAAAACTCACGCGCACAGCCAGTGCTCAGCCGGGAGAAGGGAGATGCCTCTGCTGCTCGTCTCCCAACACCAGCAGGCCAGCAGCAGTCCCCACACCTCCCCGTACTGCCGCTGGGCCCATCACACCAGCTCCCCAGAGCACAGCTCCTGCCCTGCAGCATCAAGGCCCCTCCAGCACCGCTTGTCACCGAGCCCCAAACAACCTTGGGACTGCAGCACGGGCAGCAGGATCTCAGCAGCTGCAGCCTCTGTCCCCTGGGGACACCTTCAATAAATACAGACATTTGAAAACTGGAGTTCTTACCACCAAGAAACAACTGCATTTAACAAGACAAATTATCTGAGAACACAATTCTTTTGTCCACCACATCTGCCGGGTCGCAGGCCTTCCTTCCACCTGGCAGAGCGCACACGGCCAGACCGCGGGGCACGGAGCCAGGAGCAGGGATGTTCCTTCTGCCCAGCACACATCTGCTGCCTCAGCACGGCTCTTCGCGCCAAAGCCCTGACCCGCGTCCTCCACGGTCCCTGCATCTGCATTTCCTTCGCTCCCCAGCTGCTGCCGTGACCCAGTTCTGCAACAGCCATCTCCTCCAAACTCCCAGAAAGGAGTCGTCAGGGTGAGGGGCTGCACAGACCAGCCTCACCCCTCCCTAGCACCCTAGCTCAGGAAAGACCCTTCCACCCGAGATGGTGACACAGCATCTCGGGACGCTTGTCCTTGCCATTCAAAACGGCAGCACCCTGTGCTACCAATGAAGAGGCAGCCTCGCCCTCTCCTGAGCCTCGGCTGCGCACTCCCAGAGCATCCCGAGGCTAGCCTTCCTGTCCGTGCAGCGGGTTCCGAGCACCCCGATCGCCTCTTCAGATCTCCTGCTGACAGGCAAGGCCTCTGCACGGAGCCGCGTGCCGGGGGAAGAGCAGCTCGGCGCAGCACCAGGCTGTTCCCGTGCTGGGAGGAAAGGCACGCTCCTCCGCTCCCTCTTTTGGAGCCAGCGCTGCGGCACACTTCTGCTTCAGTTTGCTGCTCCCTTCTTGCCCTGCCTCGGAGGCCCCCCAGCCCCGGATAAGGGTGCTGCTGGTGCAGGAGCGAGCAGCCCCACCGTTCCGGGTGCAGCATCTCCAGGCCAGCACCAAAGCTCTCCCGTGGAACGGGCTCCCGCAGGGCAGGTGTAAGGGGTGCAGCGGAGAGCACTTCGCAGGTCTTGCCAACAAACCACCATCAATTCGAACACCACGGAGCTGCAGAAAGGCTTCAGCACAACACCACTGATGAAGCCGCCAGCCCCACCCCAGAGCCTCCTGCTCTGCACCCGCGAGACGTGCGACCGAGGCCACAACCACGCAGCTCGGCACAGACAGCAAGAGGACTGAACGCCAGGGTTAAACCCACCTGACACTTGGCAGAGCCAAGCCCACCTCTTGTAACTGTTCTCAGCAGCTGCCTCTTCCCCACTCCAGCGCCCAGGCACACACGCTGACACCCAGGTGGGCAGGAGAACACTCAGATTAAGCAGCTGGAGTAGCTAAGGGGTGGTGGCGGCTCCCGTCAGTGCCCAGAGGGGCCACGATGAACCTCTCCAACGCCCCAGCATCACACCAGCAGGTTCTGCCACCTTTTCCCTGCGAAGCCCTTCGTCTGTCCCCAGGAGCTACACGGGGTTGGGGTGTTCCCTCACCCCGGGCATTGCCCTGGCACTCGGCCGCCCTCAATGAACGTTCCTGCCTGGCTCCAGCCTGCAGACCGGCCGTGCCCCACAGATGCAGGATTTCAATTTCTTTCTCCAAGGCAAATGATTAACACCTTCCTGGCCACGCTATCTAGAAATCAGATATAAAAAGAAAGCGGATCAGAAAATCTCTTCTACAGGAGGAGAGCTGGCTCAGCACCTCTCACCTGGAACCACATTTTGCTATTGAATCACAGAATCGAATCACATCGCTGAAGAAATGAGCCCTTCATGACTTTCAAAAGCAGGAGAAACCTTTCTAAAGATTCTTTTTACCAAAACTGCATCACGATCGGAAGAGCAATGCTAAGTCAAGAAGATCCACGGGCCAGAGCAAGAGGCAGAGAGCTCAGGTGATAAATTATTTTAGTGACCAGCAGCACTAACAGAGCAGTATTTCCACGCTGAGGAACTGTACACACGCTGTGCTGATGCAAATTAATAGAGAAACTGTCTTTTCCGATACAAGAACCTAAGGTGACAGATCAGCCATTAAACACACTTTACAGGTCATAAGACAGAGACGCTGTAAGGAAGCTCTCCCCTGGTCAGCTCTGTAAACAGCCGAGCTGCAGTTGTTCTCCCCGAGGCATCCTTTCAGGCTGTTTAATTACAACGGAAGAACTGCCAGAATTCAAAATGTCTTAATTTTTTCCCCTTAGTCTCACAGATGAGCTGCACACAATGCCAGGAACGATGCAGGAGCAGCAGCGGCGATGAGGAAGCCCTGCAGCACCCTGCGAGGCTGCGGTGCCGCTGCATGGACAGAGGGACAGGAGAGCCTTGCGCTCCGTGCCACAGGCGGCGAGGGCAGCGCTGGATTTCGTGCTGCCAACACCTGCTGTGGCAAACCAGAAATGAGACCCTTTTGCCGCTGTAATTACCCCAGAGCAGAGAGGGGAGCAGCTCTCAGGACAGACTCAGCAGCCTCGACCAACCCCAAAGACAGGCCACCCCCACCAGCAGCACTTCTGATATAATCAGGAGGAGAATGGAAACGTTTTCCGGAAAACAAGGAGTCAGTGAAAACCAGTGTCTCCTGGGGCTGCTAAAAAAAAAAAAAAGGACATTTATGCATTTAGATTGCTGAATAAGATGAGCAATGGCAAAGAGCCATGGAGACCGAGACTGGGATGCTGCGGGTGGACTAAGGCTGGGGAAAAGAGGCATAAATGGGAAACAGCAGATCTCAGACTTTCTGAGACAGAAACACGCCAGATGCAGGGATTGCTCATACTGGACACGGGAAGAAATCTTTACCAGGTCTCCTGGACTAACAAGCGAACCATAAGAAGTGAAATTTGTGTGGCTGGTAACGTTTGTTCTCAGGGCTCCTAATCCCTTTGCCCAACAGCATTTCCAGGCTCACAGTAAAGACCAAAAATGAAGGGTACAAGATCGGCATTTCTTCCCAGGGCACGGAAAAAGACTTGGCTTACACATCCGAGTGTCCAAGGCTGGATTGTCCAAACAAGGATGCGGGAGGAGGATAAGAGAAGCGGAAAAGAAAATAAGAGAAAACAAAAAGAGAAATGGAAAATTACAAGAAATAGCCCAACTTGATTAGAAGGACAGGGCCATTTCCAGAGGCTCGGCTGCTGCTCACACAGCCAGACAAAGGGAGGAAATCCACCTCTCCCCTCCGCTGTGCCCTGCACAGCAACGCTCCCCACGTGTTTTATCCTGCAGCAGTTTTAATTGATCCGAGTGCTCCACGAGAAGCGCTTCTCAGTCCTGCTGGAGTCTGCAGGAGAGAGCCGAGGGCTCTGCTGCCTTCCCCGTGCGGCTGCCTGCAGCATCTCCCCTCCAGCAAGCCCAGCGCGGGATCCGTCCATCTCTGTGCGCTCCAGGGGCAACCCAGGGAAAGACTGTGCAGCCTGAGACTAAAGGAACAATCTGGTGATTACATCTGCTGGGGGACACCAGTGACTCACTCCAGGGGGTTACTAACAGGATTCTGGAAGATTAATTCAACACTGTATCCTTAACAAAATCCTCCGCATCGCAGGATGCGCCGGGAGCTCCGGGCAGCTCACGCGCTGGGGCAGGGGCAGACCCCGCGCGCGGGCAGCAGGGTCAGAGCGCTGCAGGGAGAGCACGAGGCTGGCGCGCGAGAGACCGGCTCCAGCTGTGCCAGCACCAACCTCTGCAGGTAGCAGGGTGCTGGGAGACTACAGCTTCATACTGGGGGCTTTGCATCAGCAAACAAAGAAAATCAATGCTTCGTATATCTGACAAAGACAAATTTTACAGTGAGGGTTGCCTACACCTCCAATTATGCAATTTATCACTTTAATAGAAAGCAGATTCTTCTGCCACTGAGCTGAGGCACAGGAGGGAGTTCTGAAAAAGGTTTCTAATTGCTCTCTTTCTCGGGAGCAACAGCCAGCTTAGATTTTTCAGCTGAAGAAGGTAAAGAGTCTGATGTTAAGCATGTGTGCATCGCAGAATGACAACTAATAGGGACCTGGTGATTTGGAGAGACGTGTTTCTTGGATATTTCACCCTTGCCAGAGAACAGTCATCTCCCAATTCTGTTCCATGTAAACAATTCTTTAACTGATTGCACAGCCCCTTTAAATGAGAACACTGTTCAGCAGTTCTAGAATGGGCAAGGGGAAAATGTTCTGCCCGGTATCTCACTGCAAGGCAGCCTCAATCCCCACACACAGACATCGATTAGGGCTGATCAGAGATCGAGCTTTTACAGCCAAGGTGGGGAAATAACAGGCATGGACCAAGCATTTGTGAAATTCAGAAGCCTGACTGCAGCGCGCACACGCCAGCTGTTTCTCTCCACCTCCATCCTCCCCCTGGGCACGGGGCAGCAGCAGTGCCGGATCCTACAGGACGCAGTGGGGCTGTATCAAAAGATCAGCCACGCATATTCCTAACGTCTGTCAGCAGCACGCTCTTCTTGAGAGCCATCATCCCTGCTCATCTGCATGCTCTTGCTCCTGAATGCAAGCAAAGGTTTCCTGGTTCACTGCGTGTATTTTGGGGGTGGTGAGGGGAAGACACACACGCACATTGAAATCTGAAAGCATTAACAGGATGAGATCTGCTGGCTGCACCATAAAGAGAAAAAAATTACACTGGAATCAATATCCCCGTCACATCCAATTTATTTGTAGGAGGTCTCATTCTCTCACATAGAAACTACCAAAAAGCAAACCCCAAACAAGCCAGAGCCGTGGAGCGGAAGCGCTAGTATTTGAATGTCCGGAGGGAACTTTGTAACTCCTGCTAACTGAAAGGGAGAAACAGGAATTAACGACTCAATAGAAACACTCAACACACAGGGCAGGAAGAGAGAGCCCCAGTCCCCTCTTGATCAACAGATCAGACCCACAGCTCTGCAGGTGTCAAGGACTTGCAGCTTATGACAGAGGCTGCCATGGGCTGTGCTCACAGCCCTCTCCCAGTCCTCTCCCTCCACACCCAGGAGCTTGCTGCTTTCCTGGGGGTGGGCTCTGCAGCACCGCATGCACGACACAAAGAAAAAGAAGTCATGGAAAAAACACCAGCCCAGGAACACCGCAAAGGAGACCTCAGCATGAAGTCTAAGCATCTCCTGGGCCTCGCATACCTTTCTCCCAAGCAGTTACAGCTCGTTAGCTTTCTGGACACAGCCTAAGAGGCTCCTGCATGGAATCACTTTAGGGAGGATGGCTGACTTGGCATTTTTAGTGATGATGTAAGAAAATAAGCCCTCATTTAAAACCACAAGCTTCTCCGAGACGGTGACACTGAGCAGTGATTCATGCCCTGGTCAAAGTCAGTCCTGGAAGAATAAGCCAGCACGTTCCAACCTTGGATCTCACAGACCCAGAGCAGCTCTTTGTGCCGGCTTCCGCCGCGGTGCTGCCCTGCGCCAAGCCTATCGCCACCCTTGCTCGTACAGCTGGGCACCACTTCCCCGGGAGCTCAACAGGGGAAAGCCTCGTCTGAGGGGGGACTTCTGGAAAGCCAGAGCGCTGCTCTTCGAGTTGCAGCTCTTACTCAAGTTTCCCACTTTGTTTCTTTTACTGCAGTCGGGTGCAGCCCTCAGTGGAGCGCCAGGTTTTGCAGATACCGTGAGAGGCAAGTAAAGCCAGAAGACTGCATTTCTTTCAGCTAAAATCTGTGTGCTGTGGAGGTCAAGTGGGGACATTTAACGGAGATCCTCAGGAAGTATTACATTTCCCTTTTGAGTCTCAAGTCCAAACAAAACAAAGCACACGGCCTTTCAGTGCATTCCCAAATTTCCTGCCCTGGTCAGATTTCACTTCACTCTGCTTAATCCTATCACATTTGAACCCAAGAAACCTGTGTGAACCCAGACAAGCCGCCTTTCCCTCCAATGAGCTGCTGAAGACAGAAGGACAAAGGCAAAGGACTCCAGCACTGGCTGCTCCCATCACCCAACTCATCCCTCGCCCACGCAGGTAACTCGGACGAAGGTGCAAAGCAGCGCCAGCGCCCTGGCAGACCCAGAATCCTCAGATTAACTCATACAGCAAGTGTTTTCCGAGCAGCTGGGACTCGGCCTTCCTGCAGGGTACGAGGGGGTTTGCCCAGGTCCCATGGAGCCAGGCTACCACCTGCAATGAGAGGCTGCAACCAGGCAGAGGATGGGACCCCACGTTCTAATGAGGGTTTCAGCGTGTACCTACACCACGGGTCAGATTTTGAGTCCCAGTGGTTGGCCAGAGGCCCCTCACAGACCAGCTGTTTGAAATGTAAGTATACAAGGGAACAATATGAACTGGAAAGTTTATGTCTGTAACTTTGTACGCCCAACGACAGAGCCAAACATCTGGGCCAGACAAAGGCTGAGCTTCAGTGAACTGAACAATGCCGCAGAAAGCGTCCAGGAAGACATTCTGCAGACTGAGTCAAGTCTCTCCCAAGCTCTCATTAAGCTGAAATCACAACACTTGCCGAACCGCAGACTTCGGGGGCAGCAGGGGTAAAAATAACGCTTCTGTCCCGTTAGGAAATCTGGAAAACCAATCTGCCCCGCTCTCGCCTAACCCTGCCCTGGCTGCTTCACCCCTGCTCCAGCAGCCCTCGGCAGGGGGAATCAGCACCCCCGTGCTACCCCGACCCACCCAGCCAGGTCCTCCCGGCAAGTGGCCAGTACAGAGGTTTCAGTTCTGTAAATCAGATCTCGCTATTCTCGTACAAAATCAGCGATTCCAGAAGACATGGACCAGGATCCGCAAACGGCTCCTCCAAATGCCAGGAAAGTATTAGCGTCGATCTCCTGGTAAAGCAAGCAAGCTCTCTGGTCCCACACAGACCTGACGATGACGACACTACTCCCGGTGTAAAGGACACGTCTTAAAGAACACCCACGCAACAGCGAGCCTCAACACAGCAACAATCGGTGCTGGGATGCCTGCGGAGCCCCCTCCTCCTCCAGCCCAGCCCCAGGCTGATCCCTGCGGCCGTTTCCACTCCACCACTCCAGCTGCCCGTCGGGAAAGTTCTGCCAATCCGGCCAACGGTGCCTGAACCTCCCCAGTCCCGACAGCACGGTGCCGCGAGAGCAGGGGCTGAAGCTGCGCACCGGGCAGTGAGCGACTCTTGGCAGCTGCCCCCCCAGTAATGATGAAAATAAACCTTTAAACCAGCTTGAGACCAGCAAGAAGGCGCTGTGATGCCAGGCTTCGCGCAAGGGCTCAGGTCAGACGACACTTTCAAAGGAAAAGCCACCCTTTCTTTCTGCAACCATCCAGCCCGGGAACTGCACGGGCCTCCTGATCCTTTCACCAGTTTCTGGTTTCCACGGGTAATTTTCCACCGAGTTCCTAGGCACTGACGCTGGTCTCTCACCTCTTCGGAGAGCAGGATTGGGAGCAGTCTTTTGCTCGAGTGGTTAGCAGCCTGATCAACCCTTCTGCTGTTTGCAAATCCTGCGTAAAGTGTCATGAGATTTGGAAAGCTGTTTCTCACGCAGAGGCTGAATCAAAAAGCAGCTTGTTTCAATTTCTTGGAAGTACCTCCAGGACTCAAAAGATCCCTGAAAAAAACCTCACAGAAAAACAGAAGGCACAGTGGAGAAACAAGCGTGAAGAGGCAATCCATGCACTGAAAACGTTCATGAACACAGACACACCCATCGCCCATTATCTTCTTGCTGCTTGGCCTTTTTGACAGGACACCGGGCTTCTGACACAGGAACAGGAGGACACTCCTGCAACGTTACCAACTCTGCAACACCTATGCAACGGGCTGGAGTCTCGATGTTCTTGTGGCATCAGTAACAGACACACTAATTTCTTAACAAAAGCTCTCACGGCATTTCCAATCTCTTCTCTCGAAAAAGCTCAAGAAGCGAAAGGTGTTTGCCACCAAACACAGCAGCGCGGGTCACACCCCGGACTCGTCGCTCCTGCCCTTGTACGAGCGGCGGCTGCGTTCGCCACCACCATAGATTATCCATTAGCAAAGCCCTCCTTCCGCAGCCCCGGTCAGATGTGATAAAGCTGAAGAAAGAAGGAATGTTCTCCCCTTACGCCTTTCCTGTTCATGTTGCTACAGGCGGCAGATAATCCGCTTCTCACAGACAGCCACGTAATAAATTATTTTGAAGCAGTGGCTTTGCTACAAAAGAGGCAAAGGGACAAAAAACAGAGAAGCTGACAAATGCCTTCTCTGCTCATTTTCTGCAAGGCTCTGTCGCTTACTGCAGCAAGTGCTTTCGCCTCCACAGCCTGTTTCTGACATCTTAGTCAATGTTTTCATGCATGAAAAACTGCTTTAGCCTGAAGACTCTTTCCAGTTCTCATTTGTGAGGTATTTATATCCTGTCCTCATTTTCCAGACTGTTTGCAAACATAACAAGACAACTGCGGTCATAAGATTTTCAGATTTTTCCTCCCTGAAATGTTCAGCCGCCCCGGGTCCGACCACCTCAGAGCCCGGCCCCGCACAAACGCCGCGGAGTCCCTGCGGCTGCCGTGAACAAACGGATCTGACCCTCAGCACAACCGAGGAAACAAGTGACCGGGATTTTCAGTGAGAAAGAGATCAAGTTGGCCCTTTAAAAAATTGTATTTTAAAATAACACCCGAAAGCCACTTGAATGCAATGGAGAAGGACCACTGCTACGACTGACAACCCACACAAAGCCAAACCCTGCGCAGACAGGAGGAGCCCCCGGCCCAAGGAACACGAGCAGACGGGGAAGCAGAAGGGGTTTCTTGGCAGCCGTTGAGGTGCTGCCCAGGAGGAGCGAGCGCCTGTTTCACCGCGCAGCGGGGAAGGGCTGCGTGTGCTTCCTGTTTTCTCACTGATGTGCTACAGAAACCAGACCCTAGATAAGTGAGAACCTGCGAGTGCACCTTAGCCACCCACAAGAGTCTTTACCCCACTGCTTACAACTCTCAAATGCTCGTTAGAACCACCAACAGCTGTAAGAAGATCCCAGGCCGTTGCCATGTTTCATTCACGTGAAGCTCGGCCGCGGCTGGGAAGGGGAACGGAGCCGTGACGGACCAGCTCCATCCTGCAGGACACGCAGGGAGGACGGGCCACGGGACACCAGCCGGTCTCCAGAGAGCTGGTACCTTCCAGGACGGCCCGAACCCTGCCAAGGCAAGAGAAGGTCCCGCGCGGTGCCCTGCCTGGGGAAGCCTACCCGGCCAGGGAAGGACTCTGGATGCCTGACAAGGTAACCAGGAGGGACACCTGGCCACAAGTAATCAGCTGCATGTGTCCTGATGAGCTCACTCCTCACTGACCTGCCCCGTGATGGTTCCTCCAGAGAGGAAGGGCTGCGCAGATTCACGCTTCCAGACAAATCTGCAGCACAACGGCAAGCGCAATCGAACCCTCGCAACCGGAGCACAAAGAGCTGTAACTCCATCTCCAGCAGGAGCCCTGCGGCTCCCAGCACAGTCCCAACACAGAAATCACTCTGGGCCAGGACAGGACGCGGGCAGGCAGCCAGGGAGGCACTCCACATTTCGGACAAGGTCTCGTGCCATTCATTCAGGAATAAGTCCAGGCAGGGGCACGCACACCTTGC
Source organism: Syrrhaptes paradoxus (assembly GCA_013400615.1). Lineage (NCBI taxonomy): Eukaryota > Metazoa > Chordata > Aves > Pterocliformes > Pteroclidae > Syrrhaptes > Syrrhaptes paradoxus. Next base: position 33,001 of record VZTO01030931.1, read on the forward strand.
TGAAGCCCGAGCCAGAGCTGACACCATCCCGACACGTTTGGTCGGAGCCGTTCCGCTCGCAGTGCCAGGGGTGACCAGGGTGACCAGCTTACAGCATCGGCAGCACCCCAGCCGTTGCACAACCATCCCGAGCAGGGCAGCGCAGAGCTCCGCAGGCGAGGTTCAGAGCACACCGGAGAGCCTCACAGGTTGTATTTCAGGAAGAATGAAGACAGAGTTGCTCCTGGAGGACAGTTGTGCCACTTCTAACTCAAGACTGTTCCAGTCTTTTCCCTTAACTAACTCAGCAGAACAGGTATTTCTAAAATCATCAGCAAGTAACATGAAGAAAAAAATTATTTTGCCCTGCAGCATAATGCACAAAAGGAGTAGGGGCAAAAGGCTAAATACTTGCAGCTTTGCTATTTACTGAAGATGTGGCTTGTACAGACAAAGCACGGCAGGAAGGACACCTGGAAAGCATTTCCCCTTCCCTTCAGGAAGGGGCAGAAAACCTTGGCTTTACAGAATTCACAGATTTCAGTAGAAAGGAATGATCTATCTTTCATTCGGCATCTCCTCTGGAAATAAGAAAGTGAAATGTGATCTTTGACTTGCACAGCCCGCCAGCAAGTAGCTGCAGTTTACAAAATGTAGGAGCTTTACGCCGCGTTTCATTGCTGGCTCAGGCATGCTTTATGTAAAGGACTGGGAAAAACTACTAGAATTGCAAACCTAAATAACCACCAGCGGCTGAGCTGCACACAAACTATGTTCTGACAGTTGCAGAAGCTGCAAATTCCCAACGGAATCCAGACACTGATTCTGTCTGTCACAGCAATCGTATTTCACCAACGCTCCTCCTCCAGAGATGCACAGCAGCTGGATATCCCTGACAACCTTCCACCGTGACAGTCCTCCGACGGCAGCAAGGGCCCCTCGCTGCAGCGTGCTCCATGGCGATGCTCCGTCTGCGGTAGAAAATGGGGCAACTAATTGGCTTCTTCAGTCTCCTGGGCTTCCAGCCCATAGTTTCTCTTTAATATGAGAATTTCTGCATTCTGATATTTCCCATGCCACACAAGACCTTTCACAGATATGCAAGAGCAAGGTGACACAGAAAACCCATTAAAGCCTGTTTAATAAACACCCTTCTTCTATGCCTCTGAACCACCCCTCTCTAATCATCACCTTCATCATCCCCTCTTCCTGCAAACAGTCAACCTTTCTGAAAAAATCTGCTGAACCTGCACCAAACACGAACTCTGCCTTACACTTGGAATGGTTTTAAAAAACCATCTTGAGACAGTGAAATCTAGATCATCAGCCTGGTTACCGACACATCCACCTGCTGCAGAGCATCCACCTACGCTCGTGCAGATAGCGTCCGTGACCGGAGGGCACTGAGCCCCAGCCAGTTCTGCATCGATTCCCTCCAGAAATAGCTGCTTCTAGAGGGGAGGCGGGGGGAAAGCCCTTCCAACCAGGCCAAAAGCGATTGCTGCAAGCTCTTGGGCATCCTGTGCCACCACAGGGGCGAGCTGGCACTGACAGGGTCCCTCGGTCCATCCCCTGCCCTCCTCCGGCCCCATCGCCCTCCCGCAGCCACGCTCCTCCAGAGAAGAGGCAGCAGGAGAGACTCGAGTTGTTCAGCTGCATCTTCATCCAGCCCCAGGGGGCTCAGGGGCTCAACAACTGCCTTCCTCACCCAGCACCTTCTGTTCGCTCCTGCCCAGCGAAGCGGGATGCTGCGTCTCTGACAAAGGGCCCAGCTCAGCTCCAGACACGCCGGCCAGCGCAGAGGAGCTGCCAGCACCCACCGCCCTCCTGGCAACGCCGTCGTCCCCAGAGCTCAGCGCTGGCACTGCGCTTTCACACAGGCATTCGTTCCATTGTGGTCACTTTGCGATGCTGCCGGTCTGCCCTGCTATTTCCGAACGCGGGGCTGTAATAGACGGCGTCTGGCGGCCCAGGAGAGAGGGCAGCGATCACACTGGAGTCCCTGCGAGACAGGATTCGAGCACAGCCGACGTGTGGGCTCCGCGTCCAAACCCCAGCAGCTCCACAGCTTTCCTTTCCCTCTCCGCTTGCCCGTCCTCACAGCTTCAGAACACTCCCCCAAGCAGAACATTTCCAAAGGAGATGGTTCGGAAGGGAAAGGGCCACTCCAGCGCGTCCTGAGAGGTCACCCCTCCCGCGCTCCGGCCTCACAGGACTTGTGACGGCTCTGTGCACCTGCGAGCAGCGAGAGACGAACGGGAACGCTCCCCCCCACTCACACGGATGAATTCTTTTATATGCAGACACAGGAATTCATCAGAGTTCATCTTCTACCAGGACTTTAAATAACTACTGACGCTGACCGTCTGCCCCATCCCCTGTCTCTACGAAGCGTCCGTTCGACCCGTTCCCTGTTCCGAGCGCAGACGCCCTCAGCCATCGGCACTCTGCCGCACGGCCACAGGTGAGCCCTGTCCGGGGCACTCGACCTGGAGCGGTTTTCGATGGGCAGAGGTGATCCCCGTGGAAACTCTGTTGGCTGGCATAAAAACAACTCTTCTGTCAGAAACCCCGGGCTGGTGTAACCGCAGGCTGCAGTCCTCTCTGAGGAGCCGCTCAGCGTCGGGCACTCACCAGAGCCAGCTCCCGTGACAGGCGGGAGACAAGGAGCTAAAATCGCGTCACACAATCTGTCACCCTTCCTCCGGCACGTCCCCAGGGCCCGGGCAGCTGGGCTCCTCAGCACATTGACCAACAGACATTTGAGTAACGGGAAGGACAGAACAGGGACACGAGGCGACTGCTGGCAGGGGACAGGGCTGTAACTCTTCATCCGTGCATTGTCGAGCACCAAGGAGACAAAGCCAACGCCTGCACCGCAGCCAGGCCGCTCAGAGCAAACCCTCTCATCCCTGTCGAGAAGCACGAGCCCTGCGCCGGACAGCGTGCCGCTCCTTCAGGACAGGAGGGGGAAAGACAAGCCCGTACCCGGGGCCCCACCAGCCTAAGAGCACTTTATTGCCACCTCTGTGCACAAATGAAGTGTGTCCTAGCCGGAGCCAGTGATGAGCACACACACGTACAGACCAGAGTCTCGCCAGTCACTCCGTGCCCAAACGAGCCGTGCAGCATCCCACTGGCCCCGGGAGGTCTGGTCAGGCCTCGTGCTGCCCACCCAGGGGCCAGAGACACGGCGCAGGGACACCCACGCTGCCACCGCCGCGTGGCCGAGGCACGGACCGGCCCGTCCGCATCAGCTGCACTTCAGCCAGAACAGGAGACGCCGTCGTGAGAGCAGCAGCACAGACTCCACCGGGATTCTCAACTTGAGCACATTCCCAGGGTCTGCAGGAGGCCAGCACAGCCCACGCTGCAATCTGCTCTGCTTCATCTGCACAGAGAAATGACAGACTACCAGGCTGCGCCGCCGCTTCCTCTTCAACTGCCTCCGACTGCAGCCGTCCTTCCAGACGGTCGTACCCCCGCTCCCCTCTCCTGCTGCACCTCCTTCTGCCGCCGTCCTTTCTGGGATGGTGTCCTCCGGACACAGTGGCCATCTGCAAAGCTCCACAGCAACCAAAGAATGCACGGAAGGAAAGACCGGGTCCCTTACGATTTCTGGCTTCCCGAATCAACTGTGCTTTTAAGTCTGTAATTCTTTCAGAAACAATCTCACAGAACCAGCTCACCTGAATTTCTCGAGCAGCCACTGCAGCTGGTTAAAAAATCCAGCCCATCACCTAACCGTGACGGAGAGCACTGACGTGACCCTGGAGACGGCTGCTTCCCGGTGCCCACCACAGCATCGTGCTAAGGACCAGCCTTCCCCTGCACAGACCCAAACCACGCGTACATTCAACACCCCACGGTCTCTATCGGAGACGCTAGAGACGTGCCAAACCCCAGACACTGCTGCTCCATCCTCTCTCTGGGCACAAGTACGGCAAACCAGCCCGAGCTCTTCCCCACACGGTGACTGCAAAGAGCGGTGACATCTGGACACACGGACTGCGCTCGCTGTGACACGGTGCCTGTAACGGGGCTGGCACAGCCTCCCCGTGCCAGGGAGAGAAACGCGTTTACAACAGTCAGTGCATCTGAGCAGCGTGGCCGATTCCCCCGGCACCCGACACAGTTTCCCTCCCCCAGGGAGGACAGACCGAGCGCTGCAGCCGGACCCTCTGCAGCCTCCTCCCGGGTCTACGGGCTTCGTGGTCCAGCAGAAGCCCCTGGTGCAAACGCCCCAGCGCTCCCTCGAGGGCAGCAGTCCCACACCAAGGAGCACTCTCCACCCCCCAGCCGGCTCTTTGTGCAGTCGGAGGTAGAACCATTACCTCACTACAGCCGCACACCAGCTCCCTTCGGGTGGAATTCACATCAGCACTACTGCAACTTTATAACATTTGCATTATAGAAATGTCTGCACAGGAGGCCAAGAAAAACAGCTTTTTGTTCAGAGGAAGCTCTGTGGTTAAGATGATGTCATCAGAAAGCGCCAAATTAATTTCCTGTGGTTACATCCTACAGGAAATCCAAGAAGCTCAGCTTTCTCGCTAAACCAAGTAGTCATTTGTTGTCAATAACTGTTAATTATGTGCCCAGATGTGTCATAAACTAAGAACTCTCGTGACCAGCCTCCATTCCCCGGATTCCCCCAGACGACCCTCGGGATCTGTGTCAGCCGGCGGGACGCAGGCAGCGAAACGCACCAGCCCTGGCGTCGCGGGCCAGCCCAGGGGCTCGGGGGCTGCCGCGCTCGCGCCATGCGCCGGCCAGCTTCCTGCTGCTTCCTCCAGCCCCCTGCCCGCGCCGAGGGGGTCTGCTGCTCAGAGAAACCCCCGGAGGAGCCGCCACAGAGCGGGCTCTTAGCAGGAACAGGAACCCCTACTCCAGAAAACTATAAAAACAATGACGAGTAACAGCTCTTCTGCTCTGCGTGAACAGAAACAAGGAAACCAGGAGTGATTCAGGAGGTTTTTCAGCAGTAAAACACTCACAAAAATGTCCCGTAGGTCCCTCCACCAGTCCCAGGTCCCCCCACACCCCACTGAAAGACTCATCCCTCCCAGGCTCACTTGATATTTGAACTATAAAACACTCCAGTAAAGCACTTAGCCATTTCAAACGGATCTTTTCAATGACTTATTAGTGGGAAACTGACCTCCCCCAGTTTTTACACCTCCCCAGAACTACCTGTGGTTACACGAACCCACACCCGCCCCGCTGCCCCCAGCCACGCACCCCGCACGCCTGCTGTCCACCAGAGCAGGGGAACAGCTTCGGTATCCGCAGCCTGCACTGAAATTACGACTCTGTCCTTGCAGTGAACCTCCAGTAGAAATCCCTGGGGACAGAACCTCCCATCCAGGCAGCGCTTGTCCCTGGCCCGGAGCCCAGCGCAGCGCCTCGAGAGCTGAGCGGTAAATGGCCAAAGCAAACCAGACCCAGCGCGAGCAGCCCTGCACTTCACACAGCACTGTACTCTCCGGTTTACAAGGATTCTTCTTATTTTCACTACTTTTTAAACAAAGCATGTTTTGCCTGAATGTTCGGGATGGGGAGCTAGCTCGTTACTGATCTGGAAAAGGCAGAACACAGGACGCACCCCAAGAGAGTTCAAGCCGGCAGCACCCGTATCACAGGGAGAAGAGCCAACGGCAGCCAGGGCTCAGCGGCTGAGCTGCTGCACGGACACCTACACAGCAACAGCTTCTACCCCCCGACCCGCGGGGAAAACGGACAGGAAGGGAGAGGGTGGCAGAACGACCCGCTCAGGGCACGTGGAGACTAGAGGCAGGGGGACACAAAAGGCATCCTGCCGCTCACACAATGCACCTACCGGTACCGATAATTTCTTCAACAAAAGGCAAGTGAATGGCTGGGAAGAGAAAACATGTTGCTTCCAAATTCTCAAAATAACAGAGCAGACAGACAAGGCTTTTGACATTTTTGTATCTCTAGAAAACCACGCGGTGCTGAGTCCCAATTCAATCCATTTAATAAGCTTCCTACCTCTCTGTCCTTGAGTTTCATGGCGAGCACCAGCTGATGTCTGTGGTTAGTCAGGGCCTCCCGGTAATTTCCTTTGGAGAAGAATGCGGAGCCCAGATTTCCATGAGCTCGGCATTCTCCCGTCTGGTCACCTGAGTCACACACAAACAAAACCAAGGTTAGCTGATGAAGGCGCTGCTGGAAGCGTCCAGCAGAAACACTGAAACACGCTGAACACGTGATGCTTCAATGTGAGAACCAGCACCAGAACAAACTCATCCCTACATGCGATACACACCCAAAACTCTCCTCTTGGCTGGCCTTCACAAACTTCTCCAATAGCCATCAACCTTATTTTTAGAATGGTTTTAATCTCTTCTTTGGCAATTTCACATTCTTCCATCTTTACTCCTTGCCTGACATTAGCAATTTTTTTTGTGGAAGTCAGTCAATGGCCTAGGCTTAAAACAAGTGCTGCACAAGCCTGTAGCTTTCCCATTTCAGGAATTTCTGATTTGATCTAGCAGTTTGTGAAATCCCACAGAAACACGCTGAGCATCCCCACAGCTGCTGCCTTGTTCCGTCCGCACCAACCCAGCACCCCAGTGAGCAGAGCACTCTCACCTAAAGTCTTGGCTACGTCCAAGTCCTGCTGCATGTATCCAGTGCTTTTCTCCGTGTTCCCCAGGGACCAGTACGCGCTGCTCAGCGCAGAGAACACCGATCCCCGCAGCTTTAGGCTGCAAGTGCCGATCTTCAGGGCAGCCTCGAGCACCACCACGGAGGCTCCATGGTGGCCCGCGGTCAGAAGTTCCTGGCCGATCACAGACACCACCACAAAGGGGCTCTTGTCCAGCTTCATCTTCTGCAGTTGTTGGTAGGTGGGCTCCAGGGACTCTGAAATACACAAACGAAAGCAGAGGTACTCAACAAACCAAGACATTTGCATCTAGAAAGCACCTTCACAACTCATCTTCATCTTTTGGCAACCAAATGACAGGCGAGAGAAGGGTCAGACTGCCCAAAGCAAGCCAAGGGTTATCACAGGAACTCAGGGCTCAAAAGCATCATCTAGTATCTAGTACATCAAGACAGATCAACCAGCAAGCTGAGGTTTTCTTTCAGGAGGACAGCACAAGCACGCAGAGCAGTCTCATACCGAGCACTGAAGACTGGCCCGATGGCAGAAGGAACACAGAAAACACTGGGGAGTTTTGCAGGAAACTGGAAATGGGCCACCAGCAGTGTACAAGAACACTGCAGCTTCTGCTCCTTCAGCACCAACTTTCAGCCCAACGTCTGCAGAATCTGTGCCTGCCCGGATACCACGGGGGACACGATGAAAGAGAGGCAAAGCGCTGCAGAGACAACATGGCTTCAAGGTCCATGGGATGTCAACTCTCTTCTTGAGTGTAAGTGAACCAGCAGAGCAGCCTCCTGCACTCCCCAGCACTGCATTTTGAGAGACATTAGTACCACGGAAAAGCTGCTGATGGGCTCTTCTGCGCAAACGCTGCCCCGGAGCATTTAGGAGTTCCCAACGGCCGAGCACCGGAGCACTGCGGGAAGTTGTTCCAACTCAAAGCCAGGGCCAGAGCAGCAGGGACCTCTGTCTGCACTGGTATCGCACAGAAGACAGACCAGCAAGGACTTCACTGGATCTGCTGCACAACACCAGCCTGGTTCACCCCCAGTGTCTCTCAAGCTGCGTATCGCCATCTCGCTGTCCCACTGGATCACAACAGGTTTTTTTTTGTTCCTCTTTCTCAGCAGAGAAGTCAAACCCTCAAATCTTTCCCTTCAGGCCTCCAGGTTCCCCCCCTCCCCAGCTGCTGGCAGAGTCACCCACAGCCTGAATCCACCGCCTCTGACGCCTCAGCGGCAGATCTCCATCCTCGAGAACATCTCCTGGTGCTTACCTCGCATGGGAGACTTCATGGCGGCCTCGACCATGCCAACCAGAAGCTGGAGACTCTTGGGGTCCTGAGCCAGTCCCGACGCAAACGCTGCCAGTGCATCCGCATGACGTCCGAGATACTGAAGGGCCACACCCTGTCGGAAGTATGCCTGGAAGCCAAAGGGAAGAAGAAACGCCAATTACTCAGCTGGTAGGAGTCACAAATAACAAATCTGCCCGTGACCTCGTGCTGCGGCCGCTGGGCTACGCGACACGTCCTGGCTTCTCTGGTCAGGCTGCCTGGCATCGGACAAACCCAACGGCACAGGCTGGTGTGTGACCAACAGCCAGCCGCTCAGCCCCGCGGTGTTGGGACTTTCTCAGCCTCTGCAAGGCCTCTGAACCCTGCTGGAGACCAGCCACAGCAACCACTGCTAAGGCCAAGCTTTCCCCCCATTCGTATCTATTTACAACCCAACGCTCAGGGTCCCTGAACTGGGGACCAGGAGCCTCCACAAAGGGTGAACAGCAGAAGCGTGTTCTGCTCACACGTGTTTGCCCTGGCTCAGAGGGCATCCCGAACTTTGGGAGCTACTGGGATCACAGAAACCACAACCCAGCATTTACTCAGAGCACTCGGGTTTATTTGTAGCACATACACTTGGACACTATGTTATAAAAAATTCTTGAATCTTCAAGCCGATGATTCAGGTTTTATCTCCATGTCCAGCTAACACCTTCTCACTTTGCTGCACTTCTGGTTCATTCAAAGCTATTTCAGTAGCACAAAGCTGTCCGAACAGAAGATAGAGCATTATTTGCACTTCTTCAAAAGTGCTTTAAGAATGTAATACTGCTCCTTGAGATGGGCTCCTAGCACTGCTTTCATGAGTAAGACCTCATCACTACTTCCCTCCATCTGTACGAGAAACCTGCACTCAAGACAGATTACACACACATCTGTGGAAGGCTTTTTACATCAACAGGATAAATCTCCAATTAATATCTAAGCTGGTATTTCATTAGAGCTTTCAGACACTTTTGGAATCCAATTCAGGGAGGCAGAGATTAAGGAAAATCAGAAACGACAGGAGAAATTTATAGACATGAATATTTAATCTCTTTTCCATTAGTAAGCCTTGACTGTAGAACCACTTTTAATGAATTCAATGAAAGCAATATTCTTTTCATTAACCTTTAGTATAAACGTCTTCTTATTGAACCAAACAAGCTACTGTACTGGAAACCCAACTCGGTGTTAATTAGATTACCAGCATGAAGCTTTAAATCAAAGAAAATACAAAGAAACAACAACGTGCAGTGGCCACCGAGCACGAGTCCCCCCAGCAGCGAGTGAGCTGTCCCCTAAATCAGGGCACACGCTTTTAAGTCCTTTTTCTCCCCAGAATTATCATTTATTTACTTTCTTTACCACCTGCTGGCAGAGGCACGTGTCTGACAGGGACCCTTCCAGCCCAGGGGGCTGGTCCAGCGCAGCTGTGCCCGCCCGCGCCGGTGACCAGGGACGAGGGCACGCGGTGGCAGCGGCAGCGAGGGAACTCCGTGCTGCGTGCAGGGGCCTCCAGCATCTCCGGCTCTGCAGCGAGGCAGGAGCCTGCCGTCCCCTCTCTCAGGGCTGACGGCACGTCAGGGGACACGCAGCGTCCTCCCACCGCAGAAGGCTGGCTAAGCCCCGAAATTCCCTTGTGCAGAGGGTCTGAAGGAAAAGCAGGAGGGAGACGGACGCTCCCAGTGACGCAGACAAGCCCCCCGCAGCCCACAGCGGAGGAACGCTACGGCCACGGCTTCCAGGGTCCAGAAGGGACCACGAGAGCGACCCTCTCACCGCCCACCCTACGCAGGCAGAGGCTGCAGGCGAAGGAGGAACACACCCTGCAGCTCTCGGCAACAACGAGCTTTCAAGTCTCCCATGAAGGAAACGGTCCCCGTGGGGAAAGGGGAGAAAAGGCCAAACAAGCCCAGCTGGAGCCTCTGCCTGGCTTCCAGCTCTCACACCGGAACCCACGCGAGCATCAGCTCCCAGCAGGAGCACACACGCCCCGGGGAACAGACCGCAGCGAGAAGCAGCCTGGCCACGCGAGTGACGGGCCCGTTCCACCCACCATCGCCCGCCAACCCCTGACCCTGCCTGCAGGAGCCCGGCCCTGCCTGCGGGGACACGGCTGCAGGCACCTGCCCCTGGCTCCGGAGCAGCGGGAGCAGAGTCCTCCCCAGCCCCGGGCACGGAGCCGTCGCAGGCTCCAGCTGCCAGAGGAAACAAGGGCGGGAGGAGACGCAGAGCCAGCGTGCACCCAGCACCCTGCGCTTCCAGCGTCCCCTCTGCGAGTGCTTTTATCCCCTCCCCACATCTATTCCTGGAAGTTGTCCCCCCACCCCCGGAAACCACTTAATTTGAATACAAACGCAGCATTCAGAGCCCAAAAGAAAAACGTATTAATCATAACTGAAAGGAAGATTCTGGCCAATTTTTCCCCTGAAAACAAAAACTCCTTCCTTCCTTTCTCCTCCACTTTCCAGCGCGTTCAGAACGCTCTCCGCAGACCCTTCTCCCCAGAGACCTCTAACAAAACAAACGCAGAGCATTCCCATCACCTATTTCCTCCCCAAGAGGCATTCAGAAGTTCCTTCAGCATTGGAATGAAGACACCGTACCAAGGGAAAAAATCCGCAAAGAGGAAACGGTGAGAATCACCCTTTGGAAGACGAGGGGAAAAGGGAAAGCAGGGAGCCAGCAGCTGCAGCCGAAGGAGACACGGAGCCGCTCTCCAGCCCCGGCACAGGGGAGTCCTCCCACGCTTCAGCCAACTTCCCATTTCTCATCTCACTCTGCGAAGACAGCAGCGTGCTCACTCTACAGGAAATCTCACATTAATTTTCCAGGGATCCCAGGTATCTTACACTTGATTCCTTTTAAGATTAACGCAACAAGAGAACGATGTTTCGCTAAAGACAGGACAAACAGCAGGTGTCTTCCAACCTGTGGCTCTCTGCACCCTCAATGTAACACAAAGAGCTGCAACAATCTTTTCCCATTTTTCAATCTTTGCATCATACTTTCCAGGAACAGGGCACTGTGCAAAAACCAAGTCCCCCTCAGCTGAAATGGGGCCCTGGACGCACCTCCCTCGGTGGCAACTACAGTCCTCTCCCTGTGCGAGCAGGATGGAGCAGGTGCTCTGCCGTTCCCACGGCGTGTCCCCGCGGAGGAGCGCCCGCACCAGCCCTGCAGCAAGAGCGGCCGGGTCCCGCTCAGCACGTCCAGTGACGGCTCCACGGGCAGCCCCAGAGCAGACGGCGGAGAGGGGTACGGCCCCGCCAGCAGAGCCTCTGGGCAAAGGCAGCTCTGCCGAAGAGCTGATCCTACCAAGTCACTGACACTGAATTAGAGAGGCTGTCAGCGAGCAATCCCGTGCACTTATGGACCTTTAGTGCTGGGAAACTAGACCACGCTGCCACCTCGTACAGGCACTGGACAACCAGCCTCCCTTCAGCCAGGTCACAGATCTCACGTAGCCCAGCGGAGATGGCCTGGGAAGGAGGACAGGGAATAGTTAGTGCTTGTTATCCACACCCCACTGAAAGCATTGTTGAGATTCTAGAAGCAAAACCAGATCATTCCAATTAATTAACTTGCAAAATGTATTTGGCACTTGAGACTTCAAAGCCGTGCAGAACATCGGCCCCGTACCGCGGCTGCTCACGCAGCAAGCCCAAGCGCAGAACGCCGGCGCCGCACAGAACCCCCCCAAGAGCCAACAGCCTTCCCACCGCATTCAGATCCCCCCGGACATTTTTTCAGACTTGCCTTTTTGCCCCACACTTTGAAGGACACACCACGTTTCTGTGGCAAGAATACAGTTTTTAGTTCTTTCTCTACCCTCAACTTAATTTTTAGAAAATTTTATGAACAAGAGAACACAGAAGGTGACCTTCCTAACTGGACCCTCCAGTTTTAGGGAGGCGGCTGAAGGCTGGGCTGCCGCAGAGCCGATGTCTGCCGAAGCAGGCATAACCTCTCTCCGCAACTCTAAGCATGGGTCCTGTTTGTTCTGCTCAACGTATCGACCAGTGTTGTTTCTATACGGGCTCGTATCCTTCATCTGCGTTTATTACACCCCACTTAGTGCACACGGAGAACTTCTGTCTGTCCGACGGGAGCTGCCCCTGGACTGACTGCGGCAGTGTCCAGGCAGACACGAAGCTCTTGCTCCTCACCACCTGAGAGTGACACCACCCACCCTGGCCTGGGACCCCCCCCCCCCCGCGGGACAGGACCCCCTGCCACACACCCCCGCCAGGGGACACGCGGCACCACGCTGCCCTCTGCGCCCACGCCGCCTCGCTCACCCTCACCCGGTAATTTTGTCACCAGACGTCATGCTCAGAGACTCATTTACATAACGGATTGCTGGCCGATGTGTAACTGAGCAATGGAGACAGAAGAATGAGACTGGAACGGCATCAGAAGAACTTGGAGCAGAAAATTACTGTCAAACAAACATGGAAAACTTGAAAAAAACGCCTCAGCCTCAGACAAAGACTCCCATTGTACACAGGGGAGGAAATTCAAAACACCTTTATATTCATGTCAGCTTCGGCCCCTGGACAACCAGCTATCTGGACAGGAAAGGCAAACACACAGAGAACGCCTTTTCCACAACGCTCCCTTGGTTTGCCAGATCAGGAGATGATGCCAAAAATAGCACAAATAATCTATGATGCATTTAATCGTCCTGTCCCGAGTCTGCAGAACGCCTCCTTGGCGGACGGACCCGCTGCCCCGCGCAGAACCGCTCAGCGTCCGGCGGCCAGCTCCTCGCTGTGCCCACGCCAGTGGCACCGAGTGCGACACCGGGGACCAGCGACGAGCAGGAAAACGTGGGAACAGCCGCCACAGCTTCTGGGGGCCAAGCACCAGGTTGGATCTTTCCTTTCCCCTTGTAACTGCTTTACAGCCAAATTTTAGAGAAAAATACAGGACAAATCTCTGCTGTGGGATTTCAGGAATGTGAGGAGAAGGAAGAATGCGCTTTAATTCAGAACACATGCAGCACACGCATAAATACCGCTTGCTGTCCGCAGGAACTGAACTCCCGCTTTCGCAGAGCGAAGGTCGCACCCTGAACAACGATTTTCCTTCGGTCTGTACGCTCAGCTGGCACCTGAACCCCCACCACCGGCCCGCTCCAAAGAACAAGCAGAGCTCTGAAAAACTCATTGTCCTTTCTCTTCCCCCTGTTTCAAGGTGTCTCTTACAGGAACTCCAGCACCTGGAAGTTTCCGCTAAGCCCCGCTGAGCCTACCCAGGCTGGGGGTGTGGAACGTCGTGCCTTCTTTGTCCAAAGAGCATTTCATCATTCTCGTTAATTGTGCTTCCACTACCTCCAGTGGGAGACTGTGCGCAGAGCGCTTGCCCACCTGAACCAAATGGAATGATCCGTAACAACGAGACAAATCTTTGCTTAGTTGGTGTGGTCAGCCCAGAGCGAACAGCCCAGCTCCTCCCATAGCTCTGCGGTGGTGCTCCGTCCCTGCCCGCTCCAGCCTCGCTCTAGGAGCAGCAGCTACGGTCTAGATCCCCTCTTCGGAAGCCATTCCCCGCCCTGCCCATCCGTGGGGCGACAGACAACCTCCCTTCTTCAGCAGCTACAACCCTAAAACCTCATTTAGCAGCAAGAGCTAGCCATGGGTGGAGAGGAGTGCCCCGGACGAGGAGCACCGACCTGCCGATGCCCGGACACAGAGCAGGGACATTTCCGGCCAAACAACTTGTAGAAACTGAAGAAGAAAAGATAAGCCACCTTCCACCCTGCTCAGAAGTAACACCAATCTTGGTGAGATAGTATTAGACATTTAATAGATACAGAATTACAGAAAACTTGAAATAAATGGATCCGATGACACCTGTGGGCTGCTTCTCAGTGAAGCCTGGGCAGTGGCAGAGCTGTTTGTAACACCATACCTCCCAGTGTTTTGTTTAATTTCAGCACTGTACCGTGATTTAAATTGTATTAACATTTGATACGTAACTGCCAGGGTACATCTGCGCACAATTCTCCCAATTCTAACAAAGCTGGAAGTGTTGAGAACCTTTGCAGAGCTCTAGAATACACAAACACGTGCTACTATTTGTTCTTATACCCTTAAAAGCAAAAACAAATGAAGCAGCAGTACAAAGGGGAGAAAGGGAATAATAAAAATCATGTCCTAAACTGGAAGACATCCACCACAAGAACTCTCTCGCTATTCAGCCGGAGTGTTCCAGCACAGGGTTCCATTGTCTCGCTCCGAATTACTCATCGGAGCAGCAGCTCGAATGACCCCCCCCCCCCGCCCCGCCAGGCTGTGCAAGCCGAGGTGGATCTCACTGCAAACCCACAATAAAATCCAGAAATGAGACGTTAAAACATCTGGCCAGCCCACAGCCATGAGGTCTGGCACTCACAACAAGCGGCGGGGGACGTTTCGGGACCGGCGGTGGCTGGTGCAGCCCCCGGGGCTGACACCCCAGCACAGGTGAGCGGGACCCCGCGCTCAGGCAGCGCGTCTCCTCCCCGCCGTGCAGCTGCTGATTCAGCAACACTGTGCAGCGATCTGTAATGGTCATCTTGCAGTGAGACCACGGCCAATGACCCAAATCCTGACATCGGGACACACGAATAAATAACACTGTGCTGGCTGCTGTGGGCATTGCTTCGTTCTCTCCAGGGGCACCCGCACCCCAGCACGGCCAGCACACGGCACCAGCTGCTCTCTGCAGCCGGATCGGAACTATTTTGCATGTGAAAACCTGAAGAAACAAGCACCAGGAACAACCACAAGGCACAGGAGAGAGAAGGTTCCCTGGGAATGTATCAACCTTGCAAAGCAAGATCAGCCAGGCACCCCTCCCCTTCCCCACACGCTCCATCATCCAGACTGAAGCCCCATCACAAACTCATTTCAGGGATTTTGATCTCGATTCAAAGAACGAGCAATCAAATTTGCAAAAGCACTAAATAAGTCTCTTTGGCCAAGGTGAACGTGGGAAAAATTCTTCAGGAGGGCGTCACGCTTGCAAGTTCCGCCAGATCATTACACTTGCACTGCAAAGGGGAGAAACAGCAAGACCGTGTTTCCTTATAACGACTCGCCTCCTTTATCACAGATCTCTGAAGCACCAAGTAATTTAGTTGTTGCTATGGGAACTGCTAGTTTCATTGAGCAGCCCTGAAAGGGTCAAGAGGTACCATCAAACTGGCCAACTGTAAATTACTTCCCTGCCAAGCATCTGCTTCATTTCAGCTGCCCCACCACTCCTGTGTTTTGCTGTTGGAGCAGGATTGGGACTGACTACAGAACAGGTCTCATTCTTCAGTGGGGCTGCAGCAGGTAAGTCCAAAACAGCAATTTCTGTGCTCTGCTGCGCTGTAAAACCCTTCATCCAGAGCAGCCCTACCGAGGGCAGAACGGCTCGGGGACTGCGGGCTCTTCCTTCTCCCACACATCAGCTCTGACCAAGACAGCGGGAACTAGCACGGGGAGCTCGCTTTCACCGTGGTCCCCAGGGTGCTGCCTACAACAGCCACGACACGAGTAACGGACCAGACTGGTCCCCTGGTGCCCGCAGAGACGGGACAGCGCGGAGCAGGAGAACTGCCCATCCCAGCGCTCGGCTTCGTCAGCCTGCGACCAGAGCGTCCCCCCGGCTAGCACGGGTCTGTGCTCCGGCACCACAAAACATCCCTTGCCTGCACTGGACTTCCAGGAAACAATGTACCCCACCTTCCTTTATTCATCACACAGAAATCAACACCCGAAATTGCAAATGCCAGTGGGCAGCACCTGTTCCTGGAGGCAAGCAGGACGGCAAGAGGACTGGCTGCACTTCCAGCTTTGATACTGAACTCGCCAAATTTGTTGCAGTCCCATAGAAGTGCCTTGCACCCCAACTTCCTTATTAACCCCATTTCTTGAATGTGTGTCTATTGCAAACCTGAAAGCACCAGCAAAAAGTAACCAGAGTGTGGGAGCAAGGTTTCCTCTGCAGAGGACACTAACAGGCTTTCAGTGCACAGGCACTCCCCGCTTCTCTTCCGCGGACAGAACGCTGCCCTAGGCAGCATCACCTGGAAATCCTTATTCTCACATCTTGCACCTTCAAGCTACAGCTGTACTTAATTCAAATAACTGGGGTGGGCAGGAGAGAACGTGCTATTACAGAACATACCCGAATTTCAGAGGCTGCACGCTCTCTAACGGCAACCATGCCCAAGCTCTTTGCCCGGGGCAAGCCAGGAAAGCGCGGGCTCTGCTCCTTCCTCGCATGTTCTCTCCATTCCGCATTTGGCTGAAATTATCCAAGTAATGATGAAGGAAGCAAAAGCTACATCTGTGTAGAGAAGTTCTGGTCTTTCTCACATATCCTGCGAATTCCATTACTTCTGTAAAATCCTGGCTTGGAAGAAAATATTCTAAACTCTGAGGCACTTGGCACGCCTTGGTGTGGAGACTCCAGCCCTTATTCAGACTTCCCATCCCGAGGAACCCCAGGAGAAATGAAGATGCTTTTCTGTACATCCACAGGAAAAATTTCCCCTTTGTCAGCTGGTGAGTTCGTATTATTAATGTTGGTTCTCTTTTCTAAAGTTATCCACCACGCGGGGTGCACAGCTCACCCTGTCCCTCCTGCGGCACCACGTCACCCCCAGGCTGTGCAACCACCAGCGAACCCCGGCACGGGCAACGGGCGAGGGACGGAGCATGGGGGCATGGCTGGACGCTGCCTAGAGAGAAGGGACCAAGGGCACGCTCGGTTCTTCCTGTTAACAAAGGGGCTCTGCCCAGAGCGAGGGGCTGGTGGCGGGCAGGGGAAGGAGTGAATCTGGGTCACGCGAGAGAAATCCAGATGGTGGGGGACTGTCCTCTCATGACTGCTCATAATGCCAGGCCTGCACAGAAACTGCAAATCACGCAAACACAGCTACAAATACACCAAAACTGAACACCGACACTCGTGTCACAGTTTCTTCCACCCAACAGGGATTCATCCACCGGGACTCTGATGCAGGCAGGTGCCAGGTGGTGGAAACGCTTCCTTACGTCCAGACACGGCAGGGCACGCGCCTCCAGAGGCATGGGCTTGGGAACGCTGAGAAACCTTGGACAAGATGCTTAGGAAAGTAAGCAAGAGGAAACTCTCCTCCACAAGGTACCAGGAACCGGCCACGAGAACAAAGAGCAGAGAAGCACCGTCTGCTGCTCGCCCCCAGCCTGCGGCTCTGCCAGGTGCCGGGAGGTGAACACACGGCCTCAGCGAATAATGGAAGAGACAATAATGAAACCTCAGAATGCCAGAGACACAATATGGTTTCGTGGGTTTCATCACAAGCCTCTGAATTCCCAAACAAGACACACTGAATAATTCATCCCTGGTCAACCCTGGGTCAGCAGCTGCTCACTCGGCACTCACGATGGCCCAACAGCGTCAAGACGCTTGAATGGTCTGAACAGGCTGATGAGCAGGGTCCAGGAGGAAGAGGTGATGAAAACCCAACCCACTCACCCTTCCAGACGCTAAGCACAGATAAAAACACGTACACCCAGCACCTGCGCACGAGGCCCCGCAGGTCCTGAATCTGCCGCAGTGGAGCCCGACGGCACCTCGCCCCGGTGCTGCTCCCCGGCAGCAAGGGAGCAGGATCCTAACCCACGCCGGGCCGGCTCCAGGCTGGCACGTTGCACCCGTCACCCAGACCCGTGCTCGTCCAATGCGAGCCCAGAGGCTCACCCTGCCAGCCCCATCGATCACAGCACAGGGCTAAAAAACCAAGGCAAGGGAGTCAGCCCCATCCTTCTGCTCTACAGCCCAGGAACCCCGCTGCACGGCCTTCTTAAACAGGAAGGCAAGTCTGGGGAAAAACAAACACGAAACGATATGATCTACGGATCCGCGGGCTCCTGGCCTCACAGAGCTGTGCCTGCTGTCCTGTGTCCCAGCCCGTCCTGCAGCCGCACGCCGACACGAGCCGTCTCTGCAGAACCGCTCCAGCAGGCAACGGGCCCCCCCTCCACAGACCCCCGGCACTGCCGAACAGCAAACTGCACAGTGCTGCGGGCTGACGGACAAAAAACTGCGACAACAAACCCACCCCCGCGTGTGGTGTTATGAGAATTCCCCATCAGCTTCCCAGTTCTGCTGCAACCGCCTGAAGGGCAGCATTTGCAGCTCCGGCAAAGAGACCCACATTATTTAATTACACGTGTTCTTCCCAGCATCCAAACGAACAGCAGAGAAAAACTGTTCCTGCCTGTGGCATCCAGAACTCCCCAGTCACAGCTCTCTGACATCAGACACTCCTCACTCAGCCGCACGGGCAGCGTCCGGCACAGCAGAGCTGGGCAGAAAAAACGGGCAACGCACCACGTCCAGAGAGAGTCTGCAAGAGGACAAAGCCCCCACTGAAATATTAACTCTAGTACAGCGAGCACTGCACAGTCTTTGTCCATCATCTGGAACTTGCCAGGTATTTATTTGCACTCAGATTTTAACAGCTGATTTTACTGGTTTAGTTTTAATTTTTTCACATTTTTAGCGTCCACTGAAGGCAGGCACACGTGCAGCAATCTACAGCTGGTCTGTTTAACCAATAACCGTATGGCAGGAGGTACAAATCCCTGTATTTCCAAGGGAAATCTCTCAATTACCACACCCAACCACCCATGATAGGATCAAAGAGCACAGCTCAGTCTGTCCTGGAAATCTGCTTTCCTACAAATCTGCTTTAGATAATGCGAATACACAGGCACCTTACACACACAACAAAGCCTGAAGGATTTAAGTCAATTCTCAGCCGCCAAGGACTTATCCACATATAACCGTCCTGAAGCAGCCCCCATTAATACTCACTGACCTGGTGGCATGAGTAATTACCTCCTAGTTCATCCTCCAAATGACAGCAGAACTCCTCTCAGCCGAGCTATTCCCCTGAGCATCTCCTGGGAGGAAAGAGCAGCGTGCCCCAAGCAGAGCTGTGTGCCTGCAGCCTTCCCCGCAGAAAAGGCAAGCACTCACTGACAAACTCCCCTTTCCACCTGTGCTTACATTAGTTTTGTAAAGTATCAGATTATTTAAGGAAAAAAAAATAAAATGTAATACAGCTACACTGTGCCCACGTTCTTTTGGCTTTCATGATAATAAATGCTTTCTACTGTTTCTCTTAAAAATCTCTTTATCATTTAAATTAAAAATCTAGAGATTTGCAGTAAATTTCATGAGGTATATCTATTCATTTCTAAGATACAACAAATTCTTCCACATGAGACCTCTTGGTCTGCTCTGCCAACTGATCATCCCCGATTCTGCACTGTCCTTCAGCAGCAGCTCCTTCTCCAAACTGGACACATTCAGAATGCTTTCACCGACCTCGCACACAGCCCGGCTCTGCCATCTGCTGCGGAACGCAGAGCAAACGAACACGGCCACGCCGCAGAGCAACCCACCGCGAAGGATTCCCATCCGTATCGAGGACTAACTCTGGGCAGCTCCACTCCAACAGGCGAGTCACGCACCAGGGTCTGCTCTCACCGCCTCGGGCTCCCGGTGACCACGCGGGGTCTGCAAGCTGCACACACGGTCTGACCAACACCCCTCAGCAGGTTTATGATCAAAGATCAGGAAAGCATCAAGTGCCCAAACACCTACAGCTGGAGAGTGACCAGAATTCCCGTTGCGAAGGGAAGCCCAGACCTTGCTGTACACGGGCAATGTCACGTTGTCGTGGGTTAAGCAGAGGAGAGTTAACTGGAGGCAGACCAGTTTGGCGAACAAAAAGACAGAAAGAGAGAAACACGGTGACTTTCCCCTCTCGGGAAGAGGCCAGGACCCTCTCTTTGTGTGACCACTCACGCACGAGCTGTGCACGCAGGGCGAGTTCACGCTGCAGGGAGCAAGCACACATTCCTTCTGGTCTGTAAGCTGGAAAAAACCTGAACAGCCGCAACTGCCCAGCACCCCGACCAAACCAACAGCTCCGCGTTTCTGCCAGGCTCACCTCCCGCAGGGACGGCAGGCGGGACCAGCCTGCCCCTGCCCGCAGACGTACCCGTGCTCAGTGCCACCAGCGAGCCCAGCGACAGCGCCGCACCGCCGGCACGAGAGCCAGCGCCGACACCGCAGCCTGCCCGCGACACCTCTGTTCCCCTCCGTTTTCTGTGTTTCTGCACTGGCAAAGACGTGTGCCGCAAGCGCAGCACCGAGGCGCAGGAGGAACACCGTGAACACACTCCTCCTTGTCAAGAAGACAAAGAGCCGAAGTGAGACCTGCCCCACGCTCATCAGAGCCGAATCCCAGCTGGAATTCAGTCCAGGGACCCGAGAGCAGCAGGTCACCGCAGTGAACTCCTCTGTGCTCAGATACCAGCGCTGCCGTCACTATCGCAACGCTCACCTCGACGGCACTGCCAAGGGTAACAACCGTCTCTACTGCAACCCCTTCGGCTTCAGAAGGCAGAAGCGACAGTTCGTTAGCAAATGCAGCATAATTAACAGAGTAATAAAGATCAGAGCCACTGCAGACTGTAAAATCTTTGGTTTTAAAGGAGTTCTGTGACTATTAATGACGCTGTGCAACGAGCAGCAGCACGGCAGCATCAGGAGCCACCCACTGCCACCCGACGCTGCTCAGCCAGCGTGCAGGAACTCCACCACCTCTTCCTGATCCATCTCTATGCATAAAAACAGGATCTGTGAGAAACAAACATACAAATATAGAGTTGTTATAAATATCTTACAGGACATTCACTATCAGATGTTCTAATTTTATATGTAACACAAAAGTTATAATTATCATTTGATAAGGAATGTGCTGGAGTCATCCCTCTGCAGATCCCATACACGTTTATGCTGCCACAGAAAAACTGCGAACACACAGCCAGCCCCTGAAAAGCGGGCCATATGACAGTTTTCACACAAGAGAGTCTGCAATCAGACAAGTCAAACGTACACTAGCAGATCGGGAAATCCTCTAACAATCTCTTGAGAACAACTACTTCGAACCTGGAGCCTCTCAAGCCTGACTAGGACAAAATTATTTCGAGGACCACCTTGGTATTCACATTCTGATATTGTTAGAAGTCTTTCCATTAAAAAAAACCCAAAAACTTTTAACAGAAAACCTAAAAAATTTGCTCTCTGGAAAAACCTGCTCACCAGGAGAAGACTGCTGAACATCGACGGCTGTCCTACGCTAACATCACCAAATCCCGATTTTACCAGGCAGACTTCTCGCACAACAGATCTTCCTCTTGGGAGAGGGAAAGCTTAGAACAGTGTCAGATCAAACACTGATGCTGACAGGTAATTTTGTGATCATGCATTTCAAGAACAACTGGGAGATCTGGGATAGTAATCCCGCAGAAAAGCAGCGAACAGCGACCACATCCTCAGCGAGAACATCTGCTCCAGCCGGGCACAGCACGTTAACCCTGCAACCCCGTATCGCCCATCTGTCTGACGGGGATCCGGTGGGTAAACAGAGATTTGGGTAGCTCTAAATGTCTGTTCCTTCAGTAACACAGTCTCATTTAAAGAAATGAAAAAGTAATTCAGCAGGGTCTAAAGGTTTAAGTTTTAATCATCTTCCCTTTGCCCTTTCACATGACTGCTCCCAAAGGAAATTCTGCTTCAAAGCACCACGATCGCAGGCACCTGAATCAACAAGCCTCTGCTCTGAAATACACAACAGCGAGGGAACACGCTATCCCCGTTGCCTGGAACCGCACTTGTCCCTATCCCTGCATCCATACCCTGATCCCCAGCCTTACGCACAAGCATCCTTACACAGCCCAACGCGTGCTTCCTTCGCACACGCGCGACTTCCCTCGCCGCCCCCGAGCTCCTCCCGGCCGGTGCTGGACGGCGCACAGCCGAGCAGGCTGCCGGGGCGAGCGATGGAGCAGAGCCGGCGGCTGTCACCCAGCCCGCGGGGGATCGGGGCCGCACGGGCGGACAGCCACGGGAAGATCCAGGCACTGGCTGGGTGAGCAGGAATCAGGGGCTCAGAGGTGAAAGCGACCTGTGCTGTTCTCACCGTCCAGAAGTCAGAGGATCACACAACACAAGGACAAGGACTGGACAAGTTCCCGGAGAAGCAACACCATAGGCACATCGGCAACAAGCCCACGGTGCTCTCCACGCAGGCGGGAGCAGACCAATTTCTAAAGCAACTCTAGGGTTTGAGAACTTGAAGGAGCACCGAAATGGAGTCGTTCCTAAGCCAAGGCTTCTGGCTCATCCGCTAGCCCCCGTCCAGCAGCGATGGTGGTGGGTGCAGCCCCGCCGCCCGCTCACCCCCAGCCACGTGCCTCCTTCTGCCAACAGCAGCAAACGCCGGCACGCGGGACACCATCGCGCTGGTCTGAACACGTGCACACAGGGGCTCACACACCGGTAACTGCAGTTGGGTAACAACCTGTGTCACTGAGCTTCTCACGGGTTTAATCCTGTTTCACCAGTCACATGAAACATACTTGTCTAGGGCAGCTGTAATCTCCTCAAACTGGGGATTTATTATTCCCAGCTACGCAGGAAAAATTAGTGTGCTGTGACAGTTTATACTGGCAAAGACATGCCAGAGTAACGTAAAAGATTTGCTTCAAATTAAGAATGGGACAGAGAACGCAGTCAGTGATGGCACACAACCCTGCCCCCAGGCTTTGGTACTGTAACCAGCTGGGGAAAGAAAACTTTAAAGCCAGCCCAAACGACCCCATACAGCCACCACTTCAGTTAAAATCGATTTTAGCTCGAAGGCAAAGGTTCAGCTGCAACTTAAATCTAAATCATAAAAATCTAAAATATCACCAACTCCTGCAATTGCTCATTCGGAAAATCCCAGATGCCACTGTAATATCCAGGCTGTGCCCACACTTCCGAACCGAAGCGACCCAACCCCTGAGCCTGCGCAGTGCTGAAACCCCACATCCCTGCAGGAGGAGGAGGAGGAGCGGTGCGGACAGGCGACCTCCATCAGCCCGACGACGTCAATCCTGACGACAAAGCCAGGAAAGGTCTGGTTCCCCATCGCCCGCTGCTCCATCCAGCAGGTTCCACCTACACCCGACCCCAGACCCGGCCGGTGCGGCCGCCAAGGACAAACACTCACACACCCACAGCCACTGCTGCCCCGATCTTAGCTTTACCCTTATTCCTCTACCGGGAACATTCCACGTGTGCTCATCAGGAAATGCAGGAGCAGCAGCTTAAGTCACTGGACTTACAGCAAGAGACAACCACGTACCCTAACCTGTCCTATCGCTGGGAGATTTCCCCATTTAACAGCTGCTTCCCCCTCGCTAACGTGACCCCATCCCCCCACCACCCCACCCTCAGCAATGTCCCCCCAGCCCTTCCCCGTTCCACACGTTCAATATCAGACGCCCGTGCTGCCCGTCCAGGGCCGGTTATCCCGACAATCCAAACTCAGCCCCTTTGATCTCTCCTCACACATCGGTCCCTCCAGGCCCCTAATCGCTTTTCACTCTTCTCTGAACTCCCTCCAGCAACGATGTGACTCTAATCCTCGGAGAGAGGCGGCTTTTGGCTTCAGCTCTCCACACAGATGCGAGCAAACCAATTCAGAGACTTCACAAGCTCCGCGTGCAGCACTGTCACCAGCCGCCACGCATTAAACTGTGACACGGGAACAAAGACGGAATTGTCTCCTGAACACCCGAGATGCCAGAAGCTGAAAGGAAACACAAGGAACGTTAAAGGATGAAGGGATCG
>VZTO01031107.1:0-10860 GCA_013400615.1 Syrrhaptes paradoxus
CAAAATATGACTTAGTGACCTGTATAGCATTCATAACTAAAGTTGTTGTTTATCTATGAGACCAGATTCTTGCTTGCAGTTTCTAGATGCTTGGTACCATCCAAATGGTGCAGAGCACTGGAGCATAGACACATCTTGCCAGATAGAAGGTGCTTCTTCTTAAACTGGGATAAAATAACATGAACAATCCTCAGACCAACTGCTCCTAGGTCTAAAGCCTTCACCTTGATGATGAGGGCAAATCAGCAGCAAAGAAAATAAAGATTCTGTGAGTTCTCAACAGGTTGACGCTTGAAACAACTTAGCATAAATTAGAGAAGACTCAAAGCCACCGAGTCCAGTAACTCTCCTGCTACAAGCACCTTGCAACATGGATCAAGATCTGGATTAGCTACTTCAGAATAGTATCTCTGGATCTAGTATTTATGAAGAAACTTTATTAATATTGTCTTTCTAAAGACTTTATTGTAGCAAGAGAAGTATTCAAATCAAGAATCCAGGAGAGGACTACCAACAACTGAAATCCTTGCTGACAGCCGCAACAGAAAAACTGCAATTATCTCAGTCCCCCAGGACAGATTAAGGTGTATTAGCAGAACAACATGATGGAAACTAGCACTGCTGCTCATGGCCTTACTGATTTCATGGAGAGAGAATTTCAGTCTCCTGATCTTTCAGCTTCAGCATTTTTAAGCAATGGTAAACAGCTTCATTTCAAAAACAATTGCAATTTTAGAATGGAAGAAATAAACAGGGAATTCCTTGTCTAGTTTTTAGAGGGTATTTCCATCTTTGTTCTTCTCTCTTCATAGAATCGCTTGCACATGGACATTTATGCAATTAACAAGCAGAAGCATATCACAGAACAGAATTAGAGATTAAAAAATACATAAATGCAGAAATATTAGACAAAATGACATGTAGTAGTTGCATCAGTCCCGCTATTTTAAAAGAAAATAAATGGAAAAATCCCCCAAAAGCATATTATATTTGCATATGTAGTGATCCATTTCAGACCTGAACCGTCAAACCCTAGGAGGCTAATTTATCCAATAGAATGTTATAATCAACCATAGCAAATGCTCAGATCCTTAGAGACTGCAGGAATTAAAAAAAGGTATTCACACAAATTTCTCTCACACATGCTTACAAAAAAAAAAAAAGAGCCAGATTAAAGGAGATAGAACAAGGTAGAAAATACTGTATGTGCTTCTCTTCTACAGCTGGATTTTTCCAGAAGCAACCAATTCTGAGTCCTTTAAGCTATTATTTTTCATTAGATGAGGCACTGCTGTTATCCAAAAGTTAATAGCAGGAATATGTCTGTGTGACAAAACAAATACAGCTTGAATCCTATAGTGGTTAATACCAGAAACAGTCTGCAATGGAGTGCATGCCTGACATACACAAATCACAAAATGGTATAGAAATGTCTTACTGTGCTCTTCTTTTAATAGAACAAAACCTCTATTATCTGGCACTGTCTCTATATGTCCACATTAGTCTTTGGTAAATAAATGAAAGCTTCAGAAGAGCTGGAAAAAACCAACACAACACACAAAACAAACAAAAAAACCCAATCAAGCCAGCATCCCCTCAACCCAACAATCTGTGGCCTCATCTGACTAGTGTAGGTAATCATATAGCTGTTTAAATTGCCCCTTAGCATCAAGAATTTGCTAATAGTCTATTTAAACAGTTTCATACCTTGGCAGGCTCCTTTTTTTTTTTTTAGGAAGTACACATGATTTAAATAGAACCCTAAATATCCAACAGGCACCAGAAATCAGGGTTAAATCAGAATGGTGTCTTTAAACAACAGCTCTAAGCCCCATTAACAGCTGTAGACATTGGCTGATGAAGCTAATGCAGTTTTTTGTCCCTACCTTACATCCCCTCCATAATGGTGCTGTCCTTTCTCTGTCTTCTGCACCCCAAGAATATAATTTTTAAGCCCTATAAACTGAAACTGCTGAAGCATTTAATTGGGGGTTTCTTCTTTTTGCTCTTAGGAAGCAAGTTGTTTCTAGCAGCTTCTGTTTCCTCATGTGGTGATGACAGCCAGCAATCTACTCAAGCAGCACTAACTCTTGGCTCACACAAGCTTGTATGCAGATACAATTTTTGAAAAATTTTAGACAAAAATTTTAGCAAATAATTAGGGTGTAGTTCTCATTTGTGGGGAAAAGGAAGAAACATTAAAAACTGGAAGGCTGATTTTTGAGCTGCTTGAAGTGCCTTAGAGGGTTACAAGGTTTCAGAAATATGAGCAGAGATGTATTAGTAAACAGAACAGCTGACCTATTGAAAGATGCATGGCAATTACTTTTATCACATAATTTGTTTTATTATAGAAGTCTACTCTCATAAGGATTCAGTATTCTCCCTCATAAATATTTCAGTTCATAGACAGTAGATGGCCCATATTTGCTAGCAGAGCAACCATCCCAGAAAACTATTATGGCAAAACTATGGACTCCCAAAATCTAAAAGCAATTAAAGACAAGAAATTATGAGAACTTGAGAAAGGCTAAAGGAGGAGAACAGGATGAACAGACTGCTGGAGAAAAAAAGCATGTGAATCTCCATGAGTCTTGAGAAGTTTTTAACTAAAAAAACCCAAACCAAACCACTGAAAAAAGGGCTGTTAAGCTCTTAATTTTACATGAAGATCTATTATATCTCACAGATGCACTAAGTCATGTTTGCTACAAAGCTGACTCTGGAAAGAAACTGTTGGAATATACTACAGTGCAGGATACAGCTTCTTCAGTTCATTCTCAAGTAACATCCCATGATACAACATTTTTTAGCCATATAGTGACAAATAAGGTCATATTTCATACTGTATACTGCTATATGTGTAGGCATATACATACATGTGCCATTCATAGCTACCTTATAAATAAAAAGTACTAGGATTTAAAGGTCATTTGTAGAGCTTTTATGAGAGCAGCATTCTTTTCTGTTTGAAAAAAATCGATTTTGGATTTTGTTATTTAGGGTTTCTCATTAGCTTATGATCATGCTGTGATAGAAGTGCAAGAGTTAAGGAAAAAAAAAGAAGAAAAAAGAAGAAATATCCATCTTCTCACTTATTGCACATTATGTGTGTTCTGCAGTGCCCAAAGGTGCCAGTCAAGATTGAAAGCTAATTGGGCTTGGAGCTGTAAAAAACATGAAATGAGATAGCATTACTGACAACAACCTCAACAGGAGATTATGTCTGGGTCTGCTTTGGGGCAGTTGGCAGAACTGAATCTTGAGGACATTAAATGAGACAAACGTCAGAGACTTGTGCAATAAGACAGCAAACCACTTCCAGGTATAAGGCATACATGGCAAAGACAACAAGGATGAAAAAGGTTCGAGGTGAAAACTGATCAGGCTATTCTAGGTCTCCACGCTGAGGGATAAGGAATATGAACCTGGCAATAAGTCTGCTATCAAGTAGGACTTACATGGAAGAAGCCAGAGAAGCAATTTTGAGGCAGAAGTATCAACACAGATAAAGAGAATTATTTTAGGAGCTGAGTGACATGTATTTCAAGAGGATTACAAAGAAATAATAGACAGGCAAAATATAACCTACCCCAGTTAGACAATAGCTTTGCCTCTGACAAGCAAGCTCACTCTCAAACTGTTTTTTTATGCATGGCTAGTATCCAGATATGCAGACAAGGCCTATGTCTTCTACTCTGTTATAACTCAGTACCTAGCTATTGGGCACAGAATTTAAAGAGCATTTAGGTAAAAACCTTAGGCTGGTCCTTTAGACTAGAAAATGTCATCGGCAGCATCATCCTTAGGCATCGTGCTTGGCTGGTAGCTTTAACTAACAAAGCTAAGTACCATTTAACATTAGTCCAGGACAAAATTAGTAAAGAGAATTTAACAGAAGGGAAGTCAGTTATATAAGATTCTTGAATAATGGAGGGGCAATTAGAGCAATTAAAATCTACTGAAGCTTTACTGTCATGAGCATATGGTTATTACATTTATAAACATGGATGTGATCATTCAAACCATATAGACAAAATCCTCTACCAAAACTCTGACGTTTATTGATTATTCTTATAAACTCTTAAATAATCCCTGTGAAATTTGCACACTATTAGTTTCCATTGAAGTGGTTTACATGAACACAATAATCAGAAATAATTTTTTTTGGAGAAGATTATCTTCCTTTGTATTTTAATGTTACTCAGTTCCAGAGGAATCATAGACAGCTATATCTTTCACATGTCTGGATATGGATCCAAAAATAGACAGCAAGGAATGAAAGACTTTACATGAGATTTGACACTTGTAAGGAGGGATCAGCATTGGCCTGTGTTGACCTTAAGCTTCATATGAAACCTTATTCAACTCTTATCTTCCTTCCTGCAATACTATAAATCCCCAAGTTATACCATAAGACACTTGCTCTATCAAGGCTGTAAAACTCTATTTAATTTTCAGACAGGAGGTCAAGCTTCGAAACAGCTTCCTCCCATCCTTTTCTGAATCATGCTTGCATTCTACATCTCCTAAACAGGAACTGAACACAACTATCCCATTTTCCTGCTTCCATCTTCCAACGCTACGTAGTCTCTAAAGGGGAAAGCAGCAAATCATAGATCACTCCTGCTTCGCATGAGCTGCCCTTGCTGGGCCAGCATGGTAAGGCTGGCTTTGGGCCAAAGCCTGCGTAGGAGACTTCATTACCTGGCATGGAAACCTTGAGGGTCACCTCAGGTTTGACCCTAAATATCAGCATAGACTCGGCCATGCAGCGAGTGCGGAGCTTGTTTCAAAGCCGTATGCTGCAAACAGTCAAGAAGAGGTTGATGTTGCCAGTGAGCCTTCCGGCATCAAAGGCCGTCCAACTGTCAACACTGAACTTCTCTGAAAGGACACAAGTAGCCTTTGCAAAAGGTTTAAAAGGCCAAGAAGCCTGCGATAGAGAGATTCAACAGACAGAGAGCAGTGCAGCTGGCTTGCAGGTAGGGGTAGTTTCCTTTTGCCTTTTACCTTAACTATAAGGAGGGGAAAAACATCAACCAGGGAAGAAAAACACAAGAGATAATAAGAGTACAGCCTTTTCTGTAGAAACTGAGGGCAGGAAAGATGTTGAGGTTTTGTTGATCAAGAAAGGCATACGGCCCTGTCGTGTAATATATCCAGGAAAAAAAAAAAAAAACAACAATCTCAATATGCATCTGAAGAGGGATAGTGAACAACAGCAATCACTATTCTAACAGTTAATATGTACTACTTCGATTGTGGAAGCTTAACACTTGCATCTTTGCAGTGAAACAATTGCTCAGTGAACAGGATTACATTATAAATTCCATTTTTATTTGCTTGTGGCTAGTAACTTAAAACAAGAATGTGTATGAAGCCTGAAGTTAAATATTTAGAGCATCATAGGCTTCTAAAAGGGGGCAAAAATAAGGACCTTAAATTTGAAATTCCCTGATGTGCTTTTAAATAGTCTGGCCTTAAAATATAACTATATAACTGCAAAGTTACAAATGCATAAAATTAATTGAAGCCACTGATGTTTGGCTAACAGAGAGTTTGGCTTAGTCATGCTTACTAGGAACATAAATCCATAAGACACAGTCAAAGACAACAATTAAATTAATCAAAGACAATGTTAAATTAAGCATCAGGCTGCTTATTTTTAATTTAAAGATAAATTTTGAAAGATGCCTCAGCTTACATTGGATTTGCTTTTTCAGTGCAAAGCCCTACAAGCAACAGCCTAGCAGTCTCAGCACCTCAGCTCCAGATGGGAAAAACATAAGTTATTTTCTGCACTAAGTGCTTTAAGTATAATTATGTCATAAAGGAAAGGATAAGTTCTCCAAGCGTGGATCTTTCTTAAATTGGACATTAATAAACAACTGCTAGTGTAAAACAGGAGTGGTGTCTTGCACAGCATAGAATTACTCAGCAGAGGCGAGTCTGTGCAATGAGCTACACAGCACAGACACAGCCCGTTAAGAAGAGTTGTGGCAGCAATCCCACCAGTTTCAGCAGAGCTGAGGCTACTTCATTTCAATGATGCCTTTGAGAAAACTGGAAAGAATAAAAGTCTGGGCTTTTCTGTTAGTTTTCAACAAGGGGAAAGAGGTAGAAAACCCAACAAACTTATCACAGTGAAGGAAGTTGGAAGCAAAAGGTTTCATGAGGAAGGCTACCAGATTTACTTGAGCATTTCTCTCTCTAAACTCCTCAACCTGGCCAAAGTAAAGCAATAGATAGAAACCACACATTTCTGAATCAAATAAAACTTGTGCCTCTATTGATGCCATCTATTCCTTATAACTATCTCAGTGTCTGAAATCCAGATAAAATATTGAATCACTTACCGACTAACAATTAGAGTTACAATTCAGGCAAATACCACTTTGAGTTACCTGGTTACCGTCACCAAAAATCTGCACTTATTGCCGCTCATTCACAGGAGAAAAACATTTTTTGTAATAGTAAAACCCAAAGTCCATTATTAAAGACAAGAGCAATCCTGACCCCCAACACCTACCATATAGATACTGGAGCTCAAACCTGGACATCAACTGTTACTATGGTATGTCCTAACAAACTTTTTATACAAATATAAAATATAAATTTATTACCTCAGATGAGGTAATTTACCTAGCATATCACTGCAGCTCTGTGTGGATTAGTCAAATATCAGCAAAGTGCTGTACCTGTATTAAAGATAGTCAATAGTTTAAAAAGATATAGTAGCACTTGAACATGCATGTAATCATTAATGATATAAGGTCATTACTAATTATCTAAAAGTTCAAATTAGGTAGTCTAATTTGTAATAGTTAATCCAGCTTCAGCACTGGAAACACAGGAAAAAGAACCCTATAATTTCACTCACTGAGATGCTATGTGAGCTTTTCTGAAGTCACCTGGCCATTTGCAAAGTGCTTCTTCCAGTGAATGCAACTATTTTCACAGCTATTGCCATCAAAGTCTGCTTATGTAGGTAATTTTCTTAAATGAATTAGTATTTTCTTTGGACATAATGCAAAAAAAAGAGAACCCAGAAGGAGCTAACAGCGGCATGGAGCAACAAAGCAAAATTTTTAAAAAAACATCTGAAGCCTCCAAGAAAGGAACAGAATCTAAGTAAACATTTCATGATGTAGTCTAGAGGAGCCACAAAAGTATTATTAGCTGACATTTACTCAGGCTTAATACTGTACAATATCACTACTCACAGAAAGGGGGAGACTGGTGGATAAATCCTGCTTATGTGAATAGTCCTGCTTACATCAGTCAGTGCTCTTTTCTGTAAGATGCATAGCTTTTGTCATAAATATATTAACACTCTTAAAGGACTGGTATGTGAAATTTTGCTATACTGACTTCCTGCAATGAAATACAAAGTCTTCCCATGGCGTTCCCAGATCATTTACCCTCCACATACTACCACTTACTGACCTTTCCCTTCTATCCCTTCCACTTTTCAGCTACTTTATCTTATACTATTCAGTGTTTCATTCAACATTTGTCTACTCTATATTGTCTGCTCACTGCTAACATCAGTTTTGAGTCTTGCATGCTACTAAATGGACAGAAAGTAGTCAGGGAGTCTTATAAATACATGGAATTAATATTTTCATGGCCCTGTCTTAAATGAAGAAGAAATAGCATACTACCACAAAATTATTTTAGCACAATCCAGGATATCCTCCACTGCCAGAAGCAGACCACACACTCCAGAGGCAGCACAGCAAAATTAAGAACATAAGTTCAGTTAAAGTCATATAATACATTCCTGCTGCCTGCCCCTGACAAAGTCCCCTGCTAAAGGCATTCAAAACCATCTTACAAGTGTGAGGAGGAATGAAGAAAGCCAGCATGGCTGGTCTCATAGTATTAGCTTTACCATTATCAGTGATTACAGAGTCATCCATCTTACAACCATGACTATCTGCAAATAACCTGCAATTTGTGAACGGGTTGCATGAATGCACTTGCTTTTATTTATACCTTTACTATCAGGGTTTACATTTTACTGGACTCATCAGTTTGACTTCATTCTCACTGCTTCAGTCACCACATACCAGTGGTCTCTTTTCTAGAAGGTCTACCAACCTCCTGGATCCTTGAGGCACGAATAAAGTCATTGTGAACATAAATTAAGGAAGTCATCGGCAGTAAAACATCCAGACTTCAACTGCTAACCACTCTCTTCTGTCCTTTCTAGTGAAACTTGTGCTGCTTTTGCAAGGAGAAGGGTTAGTGGCA
Source organism: Syrrhaptes paradoxus (assembly GCA_013400615.1). Taxonomy (NCBI): domain Eukaryota; kingdom Metazoa; phylum Chordata; class Aves; order Pterocliformes; family Pteroclidae; genus Syrrhaptes; species Syrrhaptes paradoxus. Next base: position 8,260 of record VZTO01031107.1, read on the forward strand.
GTCTGTGGCTATCAATCACCCTCTGCTTAGTTCAGCATTTCATCAAAGTTCTCCCAATTTTCCTGTAATCCTGGAAGGCAACGCTTGTAAATTTTTCATGGAGCAGGAATCCTGGTCACTCTATCAAAGTAGCTAGGAGGTCCATTCCTGCAAGCCATTAGACCCTTCTCCCATCTAATATGTTCTAACCTCAGGCTCCTAAAAATTTCCTCTGTATATATCATTGGCATAGCAAGCCTTGCCTTGCCTGAAACATCACAACTTCTCACTATCCTAAAACTTTAGATAACTTTGTCTTCTGTAAAACATGCAGCCTGAAAACAAAGGAAGAATTGGAGCTTCAAAACAGAGAAAGGAAAAACAAACCCACCTACTTGTGGTCACCCATCACTATGAACTAATCCCTGTTCCACAACAGCCCGTGTAAGCACAAGTTCATCCAGATTTTTTCCCACCTGGATCACACCAGCCCCACTAATGCTCCCTGTATGCTCAAAAAATATATGATACAACAAGGACAAAGACATTGTGGCAGATAATATCAGCAACAAATGTCATTCTCAATGAAAGTTTTGTTTTTCTTTTGGTTTTTCAGGTGGTTTGTTTTTGGTGGGGTTTTTTTTTTTTTTTTTTTGGCATCTTGACCTAATGGTCTTGTTTTGCTGTTTCCCTTTAAAGGGATTCCTCTATACAATAAAATTCTGGGTGAAAGTTTTTACCAGAACTGAAAAAGAAAAAAGTAGGTACATTGTACAGATAAATTCCTTTACCCAGGACAAGCCAGAATTTCATCATGGACAATTTACTTAATAGAAATTGTAACCATTCTCCTTTTTCAGCCTATTATCTATGAAAACTACAAATCAAGTGAAAGACAGGGAGGTAAAGTATCTCATGCTTTCTTACAGGTGCTATTAAATCAAAATACAAAAGCAAGAACAGCATTTCCAGTTGCCTAAAAATTGGCAATTTTGGGGAGTATTTTAGTGCATTACAGAACTGAGGTTCATATTCACAGGAAATTAAAATTTGGAAACTCGTTTGCTTCACTGAATCCAACATTTGTACAAATCTGTGATCAGAATATAAACCTTATAACACATCCAAAAGGTCAAGTATCAAATATGCATAAAAGACATTTTTCAATCAGATCAAGAATTATTCAAACATTGTAAGCAGTAATTCCATATAATGAAATTATATCTGTTCTTGGCCAATTTATAAGCAGAGGAAAAAGCAAAATTCACTAATGTTGTTATTCAGTTTATATTTGTCATCATGTACCTTTTAGCCTTTATTTTAAAAATAAAAATGCTGGTGTTTCATTGTAATGCATTAAAACAGGTACTCAATAGAAACTTGTACAGAGTTGCAAGACAGTGACTTCCTCCAGACTCACTGACTTCACTTGCACTGCTGTAAATTAAATAGACTTCAAAGCAGTGTAAAACAGACCTTCCTTTTCCCTTGGTATTCCTGTAGAGTAGTAGTTGGTACACCAGATACATTTGTCACTGGTACAGTAAGAACATAAGGACCAGCAAAAGCTATAAAAAAAATCAAGTTAATAACTTCTTTCCTGTGACAGGTCCATCAGATTTGGAATCCATTTCATTCACATTTTAGTGATGATTAAACTTTTTATTCTACTGAGTTTCTCCTGTAATCTGTCAAGAATTTTGTGAACACTAATAACCTATCATCGCAAAGATGCAGTAATTAAAGGCCTTGGTCTTGACAGAATTGTTACAATCCTGGCACCCAACAACAAAAGTGAGAAAAGCAATTTACCTGCAAACCAGAAGCTAAATACCTTCACACTGAGACTAGAAAATGAACCACTACTTTATTGTGAGGTGGGATATTATATATTCCTATAATAGCAACACACAATACAGTTAATTTCTTTTCAGACATTAGAAGAAAAAAAAGAATATTCCTTTCCTGCTTGGACTAAAGTGTTGCTATTCAGAGTAAATAGGTGCTGTTACATATTTAGTGATTTATTCATCTGCATTACACAGTGAGGGCAGATCACATCAATACAGGCAAAACAAGCACGACTGCCAGCATTACCGTTTTGCTGAAGAAATATATTAAGAAAAAAAGTCTTAAATTTCATTTAGTTAATCTAGTTGTGGGGGAGAATATGAGCATATTACTATACAGCAAGGTTTTGAGAATTCTAATATGAAGTGAATATATGAACTCCCTGCAGAAGGTCTTGCAAGTTATTAAAGTAACATAGAATAAATGTTTTTTCCATATGAGGAATTCTTGCAACTGCTAGACAGTGAATTTGGAAACAAATTCTAATTTCTAAGATTTTATTGTTCCATCTGTCTGGTAGTGATTTTCTGCATTTTATTTACACTTTACGAATTTACCTCAGCTCAGCTATGAGAAGTCAACTGATGTGTATAATAAGATCTTATGTATTCCAAGATACTGTCCAAAATTGTAGGCTGGATAGCAAAGGATTATCCGAATCTTGCTCACTGAATTTGTTTTATTTCCAGTCCACATACAATCCAGCAGACACAATAAAACATAAGGAACGAGGCTGAAGAATCACATCAAGATGCAATCTCATGGAAGATT